>JASAMV010002162.1:0-18546 GCA_030248065.1 Rhynchonema sp. JSB1_4
TATGGTACTGATTTGGCACCACGTCCGGTCATGTGCGTGACAACATCCGCACGGAGCTATCTTTTGATATCATAAGTGAAAGACTATATTTTGTTTTGGAGATTTGCCCAAGAATCCAAAAATGATTGCCCATGCAGTGCTGTGGATACTTTTGAGGAGGAGATGCTGTACCTTGCGGCCAAAAGGGGGAGTACCGGGGTACTGTACCCAGAATTTTGGGGGAGTCCGATTAGGGGGGTGGGTGAAAGAAATTTTAAGGGGATATACTGTACCATACTACTTTCGCGAGAGTTCAATTTTTATTGGTTAAAATGTGCATAAATCGCGCAGAGCGCGCAAATTTGTGCACTTTCGGTCGGCTTTTAGCCGATTTTGGCCACTTTGGACCAAAAAAGGGTACTTTTGGTGTGAAATTTTGGAAAAATTGGGAGAGATACCGTACCAGAGAGGGGGAGATACTGTACCTCAGCGCGGGGGGCACATACCGTGGCGGCGAGGGGGAGATACTACACATTTCGGGCGTTTGAGACCCCACCCCCAGCCACAGACGGATGCCATGTCAGTCGATGTGTATTCGACCTATTTGCGTAATCTGGAGGAGGCACGAATGCGTGATGTTGAATGTTCATGTTTCACATTTGTGTTTTTGATTTCGTAGCTGCTACAGCATGATTGTTGCAATATGCTTATTTTTACATCCGCCCTTCATTTCACCGATTATGCATTTAGCCCTGTTTTTTATTTGTTTCTGTGTGTGATCGTGATCGACTCGATTTGCAACCATTTTCGTGCTTTCTTCGTCATTTTTTTGTTGTTGTTCTTTGTCTGGTCGAGTTGTAATGTTGAAGAGGGAGAGGCGAGTCGGACACACGTAAAATTTTGCGAGATTGAACTCGCATTTACGGCTAATTTTTGGGTGCAGGAGCAGCAGCGTACTGGCTGCGTAAGAAAACTACACAAAAGTGTTAAAAATACGACGTGAAAAAACTACACTTCAAAACTACAAAAAAAGTGTAACAAACTACGTCAAAACTCACGCTGCCGTAGGACAACAATTGGAAGTGTCATATTTTTAACACAAAAGTGTTAAAACCTACACTCGATTTGCGAGAGAGGCTCTTTCTTCGGGCTCAAAGCGGCCTTTGCTGAAGCCGGCTTCGCTCAATTTCCCGTGCGCCCTTCATTCAACACTTTACGTTTACCTGTTCGAGTCGAGTTGTATCTTTCATAGATTCAGCAAATACCGGATTTTTTCACTTAACGCACCGGGGGTTCCAAGCGGAAATGAGTGGGAAGGCCATCCGACAACAAAAAATCATACTAAGCCCCCAGGGACTTTAAGTGGAAACCTTTCCACTTGCAGTCGTCGGGGCTTTAACGGCTTGGATATGTATGTAAACGTAGCAAGTGAAGATCATCAACTAAACGTGCTGGTAAAACAACGAAAAAAGCAACAGAAAAGCACGATAAGTTGGTCACTGACCAACAAGCCTGAACGATTTCGTCAAGTTTGCTATTGGTTAAAAAATCCTGGTCCAAAAAAACTAAATTCAATTAGAGGCCCTGGAGGCTTTAAGTGGGAAATTTTCCGTTCAGGGCCCCCAAGGGCCCAAGTCGGAGGCTTTAACTGGGAAGCTCCGATAGTTAGATACAATATTTGTACTAGACATCAGACGTATGGCTGCGCTCCCATGGGAAATTACACACGCCCAAAATTCATATTAATGCTGATGACGTAAAATCTGGTCGTTGCGAAAGCTGATCCACGCAGCGACTGCGGTAGATTGAGTGGATCCGTTCTTTGCTTGGACTGGACATGCCTATTGCGTCGTGCTGGGAGGCTGGGACACCTTTCTTTTACAGTATATGATTGTTTACGTTTTTCATAAACTTCTTATGTACGCGTTGTGCCAACCCACCCATCGCCTTTCCTTCATTTATGGTAATTACATCCAGTATAAATTAATCGGGCCCACCTGCGATTTAATCAAAATGTCATGTAGGCCCAAATCAGGTATGCAAAGTCGGGGTGTAGGTGCGTGTGCACGTGTATATACTACAGCTTCTCAACTTCGCATTAAACGCATTCGCATTAATAAAGTAATATCCGGCGCTAAGGTTTTCGTATTTGAATCATCGTTCGCGTGTTGTTTGTCACGTGGTCACGAATAATCAGATCACGTTATCTTCCGTCCGTGTCTGTCAGGCCCGGGACAAAAAAGTGTCTGACCTGTATTACAAAATCTTAATAATGCGATCCTTACTTTTAGACGGTCAGTGATTTGTTTGCTCACATGGAAGAATTGTTACTTTGGCATGGGCAATTGCCCTTGGATGACCAGATCATAGCCAACCGAGTGTAGGTTTTTCCCGTCGTTCCCAGACTCGAGTGTCATCAAGTATAACAGCATTGACTTTTGATAACGTACTGAATGCCTGCTTTATTTATTTTCTGACTGTAAACGCGCCTTTGTAGTTTGCTGTTAGTTGATGATTTCTTTATCCGAGACATACTGTACGTAGTCGATATTTTCAGTCAGACTCTCCAATTTAGTCTTGCCAACTGGACACGGAAACATAAACATTACATACACACATTACAGTCTCCCCTCTTTATAGTGAATTGGTGCGAAGTAACTCGTTTTGAAAGAACAGTGTGATAGAACATCTGAGATAATCACTCGCTCATCGAACAACTGTATGAACAATGTGGACTGCAGCTTGTTTTTGTTATTGTCCAACAGATGTGCAGTATGTAATCGCAACTTTGCTAACAAATGAGCGTTGGGAAAGCCCTACACCTGTAATCATGGTGGCGAAACGTGTCTGACATACAGTATCCCAATCCGCAGAGCTTGTCGAGCGACTGTGCACTCGTTAAGGATTTATGATTTCTGATGTTTGCTTTGTGCACGTATGTATGTATATGTAATAACTTCATTAACCTGAGCACGAACTGTACCGGGATCCGAAATTCTGGACTGAGAGTCCGCCGTAAACCTGTCAAGAACCTACCCCTACTTGTGTGACTTCTGACAGACCCCAACAAACAGCGACATGGTGCGCAAGATTACTTTAGCCTGCAGTTAACAGCACACCAGCAGGATTGCCTTGTTTGACGCACAACTGATTGTCACTGCAGCTGACCGCAGTGTGCGACGGCAGGCCAAATTATTTAGCGCAGATTATGGCACGTGACACACTCAAGCGACCAGAAGATGCTACTACAGCATATGTACGTATCCTACTTTTTGATCTTAACAAAAGATAATATGTACGTGCTAATACGGAGAACAGGTACTGGCTTTGTCCAGGGCCTGTCACTGCCCCACACAAGTGCACGCCTCCGCCGTTGCGTCAGCCCATCTCTGTCCATAACATACGCGGACAACGTATGTATATGTGCTGAAAAACTTCCTGTTCTCTCGAAAGACCCTCATCTGTTTATGACTCTTTGTGACATTTAACATTGTGTTTCTGCGCACTTGCCAGTTTTGCGAAATCAATGCAACCTGGCCCGGACAATCGCAAATGCCAATTAAAACGAAAACTTGGCAATGTGCTTGTTGCTGACGTCAATATGCTAATCAAAAATCTAACCGTGTATCCATTTATAAAATGGGCCCTGGATCGTTTTGTACGATATTGATTACTTGTGCTTCTCTATAGCTCTGACCGGGTCAAATACACAAGCTTTCTTTCTGGGATCTCTTTTCCTGACTGACTACCCACATTCTAGAGCCCTCCTGACCCGAAAATTGAGATTGCTGTATGTGTGGATAGCCTCCTATTGTCGATGCCTCACATTACATCAAGCGATTTCCAGTGACCGTAGTTCACTCATCGATGACCATAACTTCCTAGTGCTGGCTGGTTCCGAAGTTATCTGACACCAGCACCAATGATAGAGTAGCCAATCGCCCGCCAAGGCAACATTTGAGATGTTTCAACATTGGTGTTCGAACGGGATTCGTTTTTAATCCCGGGATCGGGACCGGATGGATCAAAAAAGTCGGGATCGGGATCGGGTCCCCGTAAAACCCGGGATCCCGGACCGGGACGGATACCAGCCAGTCCAATTTTTTTCTTTTTATATTACAACTAACACCACAACACAAACATTTTCACACAGACACACACACCCGACAATATAAAAATCGATAGTCAATATCATAATTATCATCATCAAGCCTTCACTAAAACACACACCTTCCTCCCCTTCTTTCTTCTTTCTTCTCCCACCCACCCTCCCCAAGTCTCAGCGCCTCGCGCTCGCCAATATTAGACCCCGGCGCCCTCTCTCACCTTTTTCTCTCCTTCCCCCCCCTCCCCCCCCCTCCCCCTTCCTCTCCCCCCTCTTCTCTTCTCTCTCCTTTCTCCTATTCCGTTTTTCTTCTTCCTCCCTTCCCTCCCCTCTCCCCCCCCCTCCCCCTCTCGCCGCCCCCCGCCCCCCCGCGTCGCGCCCACCCTATTCTTTCTCCCCTCTCCCCCCCCCGCTCCATGCCGCATTCCCTGTTCGCTTCCTAACTTACACCCATAACCCCCCACCACCCCCTACCCCCCCCCCCTCCTTGCCGCTCTTGTTTTTTTTTTTTTTCTCTTTACCCCATTCAACTATCTACAAATCCCCCCACCCCGTCCCCCCCTACCCCCCCCCACCGCGACAATTTATATATTTCTATCACCCTCCCCCCCCCCCCCCCTCCCCCGCCCGTCCCCCCCCCCCCCCAAACACCTTTTATATTTTTTCTCTTTCATTTTTTTTCTCTTTCTTCTCTCCCCCCACCCCCCTCTTCTTTTCCTGTATATTGTTTGTTTCTCATTATAAATTGAATCGATCAAAAAACCGCCCACCCGGATCGGGATCCCGTTCGAACGCTGTTCAACATAATATCGTGTTTTTCAGCGTTTGTCAGCAATCTGTTAGGCTTCCAGTCACCATCCATTTGTTTCGGTCCTGTTTATGGTTGCATATCATTACGGTCCGATGCTTATTCGGGTCCAGCGCGACTTAGGGTCCCATGCTATACTTGGGACCAGTGGCGTTAAGATCTTTAGCATTAGGGTCCACCAATCGTAGGGTCCATAGCGTTAGGTCCACGTCCACCCCTCGGTAGGGTCCATAGCATTAGGGCCCAACGGTTAAAAGTGCAGCATTAGGGTCCTGCCTGACTCTATGAACAGTGATGATCACTGTACCACCACACTACCACATTTTTGTTGGGTGGACCGAAAGCTGTAAACCATAATGGCCACTGGACCCTGATGCTGCCCTTTTAACTGGTGGACACCAATGCTGTGGGACCTACTGAGGGGTGGACCCTAGTGCTATAGACGTTAGCAATGGGTGGACCCTAATGCTGTGGACCCAAACGCTACTGGTCCCAAGTGTAGCATAGGACCATAATGCGCGCTGGACCCTAATGAGCACTGGACCGCATGATGATACGCAACCTCATCTGTTTGTTTCGGTCCTGTTTATGACGTGAGTTCTCCAACCACGTGGTGTCGTAACTCCATGAGACTCAGTTTGCAAACAGAGGCTGTGTTTAGACAAACATCGAAATCGCGCTTCGGCAAAAGACGTTCCGCAGTTGTCTAAACATCGTTTGGAAAACGAAGTTTCTGCGGCAAGTAATGCTCATGTCTGATCATTTTGGTTGCTGTTTGCGAAACCACACCACAGCATATACATATTAGGTGCTTATACATGATGTTTCCGTTATCAGCTCACATGGAAAGTTCCCGGAAACACCCCCCCCCCGTCTGGACAAATGCGGAACGTCACGCAAACTAAATTTGACCTTGTTGTCTTCACGGTCACTGTGTAACAGTGTTGGTGAAAACTATCTAGTGCTCTCCTTTGACCCAATAGCAAGACCGTGACTCACTTGGTCGTGCATCAGTCGATTTTCAGAAAAGAATATGGAAAAACAACTGCTTCAAGCGGACAAGATGAGGGCGTGTCGCGGCAAGCGGATTACGAAAGGCAAATTCAAACCGGGCGCCTGCCGCTCGAAGACGCTTTACCCGTACATCGTGCTCATATCCACAATTCTCTACTGCTTATATTCGGCGCAGTCGGTCGCTGCGGACAACGACAACGACATGGTCGGAATGGTAAACTACATCGTTTTTGGGGAACATTTTTGGCATGTTTTGTTCAAAAATGCGTGCTTTCGCTCTCATTGCATTGAATTCTGAATAGTCCCATCTTTTTCACTAATTGTAGAATCTGGTCGGAATTTGCTTTTGGGCATCTTTATTTTGCACCTGCCCACCCATGCCGTAAATTTCTACGACAGCATCATCTAACCAGCACCAAAACGGTTGTTATTTCGCATTTCCTCTTTTGTTGCATTAAATTTTCGATTTAAATTGAAGGTGAACACCGGCGTGTTGAAACTGTGTCCGGCCGGCGGCGAGTCATTCAGTTTGGCCTGGACGCTGGCCTGCGAGATGAAACGGAGACGACGACGAAGCAGTGAGTTTCTGAAGCTTTTGCGAAAAAACTGAGCTTTAATTTAAAAAAATCGTTATTTATATTTAAAGCAACGACCCGTCGTCGCCATCACTCAACCAACAAGCGTTTACAAGCCGGCTTTCGACCGGCCACACTGAAGGAGGTGAAACGAATCTGCTGCGAAGCCGGCTGTGAAATACGAGATCTGATCACATACTGTAGCCCGTTTGGACGATAAATAGCTAGTCAGTTACTTGAAGTAAATGCGCTGCGTGCTCCTCCGGTGTCAACTTTTCGCGGACCCAGCCCATTTCTGACATTGGCTCCGCAGGCGGAGTGGCTTCTGACGCATGAAGTATGCTTAAGAAGCGTTTGTGCAAAAGTTGAAACCGTGATTGTTTGTTCTGATTGATTGATTGTAAGATATTTGTGCGATTGGTTCACCGCCAGCAATTTATACTTGTTCGCTATGCTTATATTTTGAATCGAACCAAAGGTTGTCAAGTGACTATCATCTCTAAATTATTGAACGTTAGGCACTAGATCGTTGTTTTTGTCGCTCTATTTTTTCACGCGTGTGTTTACCGTTTTTTGTACATGTTTATAATGCGACGGTTCGGGCTGCTGTAAAGGTGTGCGGGTAAAAATATGCGTTTGCCATCGAAGAATGAAACTGACGAAGTTGTTGTTTTGATTTAGAAGGAGGTTATTTGAAACAATTGTTAGCATCAACGCTTTTGAAACCATGTACAGTATATTTTTGGTTGTCAATGAATGTGTATGTGTACGGGGGTTCACCAAGACAACCTCTCTGGATGTCACTTTAGCAAAAATACCCAGCTATAGCACTTGCGCTTTTGCAACTGTTTTAAATTATCAGTGCACCCATCAAAATAACGCTTTTGTGTCCAAATAGATTTGAAGAAGTGGCCATAGGCAGTGGTTTTAAAAAAAAAATTTTTTTTATTAAAAAAAATTCGTTCCAAAAGTTAAAAAAAATTTTTTTTTATTATTTCAAAATCCGAAAATTTCTCTATTTTTTTGCTCTAAAAGTGCTATTTTTTGCATAAAAATTGCTACTGTTAACATCACCCGACCCTACCATGGGTGTATTGGGTGCCATAATCGTTGTTTTGTGGCATCTAGACATTGTGCACACACTCACATGGCCTGTCATATGATTACACATGTACATGTGACTGGGTGGGCATGCATTTATCCATGCAACAGACCCGAAAGCAGTGATTCTGTGTGATATTCACTCTATATTTACACTGTTTGTCACATATTTGCATTGGTCGTGTACCAAGAGGCAATAGTTTCACCCAAATTTACCGTCCTGAGTGTCACAAAGCCACACCAAGGCACCCACACCACGTGGGGGAAGTGTACGGGTGTGTACCTGACTACTGTTGGTACTCATTGACCATTGTTTAGTATTGTTTTCGTGTCGTGAGTGCTTTATATGCACTTACCACACGTTATGGAAGAAAAATGCCACTATTTTTTGCTTTAGCGCTCATTTTTTTCGTTTCTGGCAGTTTTTGGCTGGAATAAAAAAAATTTTAAATTAAAAAAAAATGTTTTTTTAAGAAAAAATGGGGTTTGAATAAAAATTTTTTTTTATTAACCACTGGCCATAGGTTCGTTTTCCTCTTTCCGAATTTATTCAACTGCATTTGTACTGAACGGACTTCTCATACATACAGTACACACCGTTTTGTATTCAATGTAACAAGAAACAAAGATACATATTCAGAATAATAATGGTGTGGCAAAAACTGTGGAAAACACACCGACACGCAAGAAACACTACAAGGTTACAAAAGGGAATATTTTTGGATATTAGTTACAGAAGGGTAACACTTCTGGACATGGAAACCGATGAAACGGTCGCGAAGGTGTTCTATTAATACTTGTTTTGGTTAGTATATATTAACAACGTCTAACACAGATTATGATCATAATCTGAAAAAATGATGAAAAAATCCTTCTTATGACGAAAATACAAGTCTTTGGCTTGACGGTACAGTAACGTTTCAGCAGGCTATTTCACAAACTATGCAGGTTGCCTCATATTACTCAGCAATCGGCTAAAGGTAAAACAGAAAGCCGAGAACAAATAGCCTTTGTTTGACATTAACGTATGAAAGTTTAGTGCAACCTTAGCACATTATAGAAAGTACAATTTGTTGCTATCAAAAGCCATTGTCTTTACATTAAGTTCTATTTCAAAGTTTAGCATCATGCCAGAGGTAGCCTTTGGATTTCGCGGATCAAGTTCAATCGACAACAAATGTCTTTGTTGCAAGTTATATAATCGTTAACTGTACAATTATGTTTTAGTATTAGCTGAAGAAACATTTACATAACAGAATTGAAGCAAAATTTAGATGACAAACATAGCTCTTTAATATTGCGAACAGTGTGCATTTAAGGTTGAAATAATAACATGCAATGATTAGCGCATCACAACAACAAGTGTATAATGTTCATATGTATGAAAACAAATAAATTACCATTTTCGATTCTTTTGCACTCACGACACGGTAGTTAGGGTTGTCAAGAGAATAAAAGGATTTAAGATATCGGATATATTTCAGATGTAATATTCACATTATGTTTAATACAAGAAAACGGTTTAATAATTAATAGGGATTAAGAAGACATGCGTTTATTAACACGCTGTGGCGGTTCGGAAACAAATTGGAAAGCTAGTAAAAACGCAGTATGGATGGGGTTTCGCGGTAGATTAATAAAGTGTGGCAGCTCTAGAAGCACTAAAAAACACGTGATTAAATACCAAACAATTTCACAGCAAAAAGGCGCGAATCAACAAAAAGATAGTAACGTACCAATCGCGGGGCATGCCAATGTACATCAACACGTCAACGAAGGTTCCGTAGTTCATTATCTTGACCGTCTTACATATATTTTTAACACAGAAATCCTGGTTCGATTCACTTCAACTTCTTAGCCGTATATTTGTATTGTAAATATCATGAACTCAGCGCGTACCATAAAATGATTCAATCACACGGGCTTGGGTAAACCACAGGATGATCACAGGCTCAAAAAGATGAGGAGAAACAAACATGCTTATACGAATTTACAAAACACCGGGACCATTTCAAGACGTCTGTACACATAAATACCAAAGTGCGACCCAAGGCAGATTATGAAACAACAAATTTTGCAAGTCAAAGAATCTGAGTACTTGACCGCCTTGGAGCACGTGCCCGAAACCAACACAAAACACTCGTTTCTCGTAACAATTCCACGAACCCGAAGTTAACAATCAGACCCACGTGCATGTCACCCGACACTAAAATCGGCAAACTGAGGAAAAACAACAGACAAAAATTGATAACTAACTAAAACTCACCTAATTATGATTATTATCCAGAGCTTGTGCAGCGGTACAGAACTTAGTACGATAAATGAACGTACGGGAAATCAAAATAGTGGGAAACACAGACTCAGACACATGTCAGTACTGTTAGCCGTTGTACGGTCGTTATCAAAATGGTAAAACGAAACGCACGAAAACCGATCAGCAACATTTAGAAAGAGCGCGACAAATGGCAGTATGCATGTGGTATACGCATCTGATGAAGAAGATACATAACGGATTCACAAAAAAATCAGTCAAGCAAAAAAAAACTTCTCACGTCTGGATGGGCCACTGTGCAATGTGAAGTACGTTTTTGTTTGTCACAGGAAGAAAGAGGGGAGTAAAAGTGTGTTCTTCAGAATAATAGAATCGATTCAGAAGAGGGTATAGAGGTTTTAGGTAGATGATGTTTAAGAGAGGTATATGTAAGTATGGTATATTTTGCTCTGCACGCACATGAAGACCTACATGTGTCGAACGATCGGTGGAAGGAATTTTGGGAAACAATGAACTGTAGTAATGCAATAGGTTTAGCAATTCGTTCCACCGCACGCAGGATATACTGTACATATTCTGTTGAGGTCATTGTTGTGCCGTGAAAGTTGTGTGTGTTCGAAAGAATATTATGACAACGCCGCCGAGGTGTTAGTGGTTAGTTAGCATGAATCAGTTGTTAGAAGGTAATCAAGACACATTTTTGGAAACTGATGGTTAGCGTTGGTGCCTAAATATTGTCGCCAAGAAAACGTGGAAATGAAAATATGAAACATCACTCGGCAATTTTCGACCCTATGGGTTCGGGTGCAGAACAAAAAGCCCGATAATTTCGGCGAATTAAAAGGTGCAGACAGTCGTTATCGTCAGACACTACGGACACATGATACAGGGTATGATAAACCACAGTGACACACGAAAAAAGTTAGCAATACATTGTCTCAATTGACTGACAACACATATTCAAGTTCGGATTCAAAAATGCTGATTAAATTCACAATAATATACAGTTATTTCTCGAGAAACATACAACCAAAATGTTGACAGAACGAAAAGAAGCACTCTGTTGAATGGCAACCACGCTCGAAAAAAAACGAGAGAACAACATACACAAATGCTGCCTCACCGTCTTATGCTGACAAGCACCAACACGATGTTTGCCTAGGACGCGGATCTGGGTCGTCGCGGTGTCTTCGCGTCAGTTTCGTCGCGGTCGTCCTCCGTCGCGGTCGATGGCGACGACCGTTTCAGACTGCCGCTGCCCGTTGACGCCGACGACGGCGTTGTGGCGCTGGATACGGTCGGGGCACGAGCATGACTAGATGATGATGATGATTGTGTGACGGCCGGTTGAGCGGCCGCCGGCAACGACACGGGACGGGCGGACGGGCCCGTCATTGTCGACGCACCCTTGGCGTCCGCGGACGACTTCTGGTCGCGGCTGCTGTTTGTACTTGGCGGTGATATCAGTTCGAGCTGCATCAGACGCGACGACGACCGCGGCGGCGTTGCGGAGGTGGTCGGTTGATGTTTCAATGATGAGGAGGAGGAGGAGGCACTTGCTGTTGGTGCTGTTGTTGACGATGTTGTTGTTGCTGTTGTGACCACGGTGGCATTGGCCGACGCAGCCGAGTCCCTGTGCGTCAGCGATATGCAGATGTCACCGACTTGCAGCCGTTGGCAGGGCAGGCCGTAGAGGGACCGCGTCCGTTCAGGATTATACGACGACCAGCCTTGGCCGATCACGAAAAACGGATGCTCCACTGTTGCCTCGACTGACACCTGATAAACAAATAAATAAATTGCACCTTTAATTTAAGACGAAAGGTCACTTTATACCTCGTCTCGTTGCGATACAAAGAACGAAAAAACGCTGTATCGTTCCCCATTTGTATCTAAGGTCGCTTATACTGGTTCCGAGACAACACATTCGATACATGAAAAAGTATAAATGACCTAACGCGACACGCCGAGACAAGATTTCGGGAGTTGAAAAATCTCAACTTGGATTTGCCTCGTCATTGCTTTTTTCGCCGATAGGAAGCGAATTGTTGGCTGTTTTTGGTGTCGTTGAGTTCCGTTCGACCTGGCGAATCCGAAAAACAAAGAAAAAATTGAAAAAGTTCCCAATTGAAAAGATGGTCCGACTGGGAATTGAACTGGCTTCATAGGCCCTCTACAGGCCGGTGAACTACCACTGAGCCACCCTGGTTGGCCTGAGTCGGCTGTAAACCAATTATGTATATTTGTCGCACAATGACTTTATAAGAATTGGTCAAATTTTTTCCTGAATCGTAAAAAAAATTTTATTATCGAACTTTTAAAAAAAAATTTTTAAAATTTTCTTAAAATCACTTTTTTATTCCGGACCCGCAAAAAATTGGTTTCTTGAAGAACGAAATTGCTGAAATCATGTTAGTTAGAGCAATGTTTTGAGGGACACTAAAGAGAACTTCTCCACTGACTTGCACGTTTACGTCGATCACCTGCGATCTAATCCCTTTGGTCATGACTTTGAGAACCTTCGAAGGTAACTCTGTGGGTATATATACATACAGTATATGTATATGAGAAAGGGAAGAGCAACCTTCTGTTTGTGAATTTGGGGTGGATAAATCTGAAGAGAGATAAAGACTTACACCATACACAGCAACGTTTTCAGTGCACAACAGCAACCTTCTATTTTTTAATTGTTCTTTCTCAATTTTTGCGTTTGTCGCGGGAGAGAACATCTGCGACAGACGCAACAACGCAACAGCCGGAAACACTGCGCAAAAAAACAACAACCGATACGCCGTATCGCAATGTTCTTTGTTGCGGCATGTTCCCAGGGGGACATTTTGTTCTTTGGATCGCAACGAGACGAAATATAAAGTGGCCTGAACAGCAACAAGTGTTCGTGACCAACTGATAAAAGAGCACAGTTTAGATAAAATGAATGATGTTCGTCAATACCTGCACTTTTCTGGTGCCCACGGAGAACCCGAGCAGCACGATGTCCTTCGTTTTTTCTTCGATCCTCACCACAGTGCTCGAGTCCATCTTCAAGTCATGAGATAAGTTGGCGGATCGGATGAAATCCTCCGTGCTCAGATCCTCGACCCGTTTCAGATCGCCGCTGGCAAGCTGCAATATCTCTATCTTTTATCAATTTTTATTGAAAATGATGCAGTCCGATTATACCACACGTACTATTTCGCTGTTGTGACATAACTTGCCCCTGGGTGCTGTCTTGTGGACGTGCTTTGCACAAGAGATGAATAGATCAATAACGATGCGATTTAGCCTTGTGGGCACGCATTGCGTCAGATCTGTGGATGCAGTTTCGGCCCATAATGCCAGACTGCAATGGCGCCCTGGGCCTTGTCAATGACAAAAGCGCCAACAGTCACCACCATAAACCGAAAATGCTCCAGCTCAACTTTGTAGGTTGAGTGAAACATAAGCGGTCACCACAGATCCCCTTTGTTAGCAAAGTGCACCGGCGGGTGCTGTCTTGTGGACGCGCTTTGCACTTGCCCAGTGTTTCACGTTGTGAGTAAGAAAAAAGGATGTCGAAAATGGTTGGCGAACGTGCGATGTCATTTATTTCCTTCAGCTCCAACTCTTGTCTTCCCCGACACAGCGATGACATGTGAACAAGATTACATACCTGAATGATTGTGCCACGCATGAAGTGTGACGGATAGTACGGCTGAGTGTTTGTACCGCTGGTTGACGCAGCCGAAGCGCTCACCAAACCACCGCTGCCCGCTGGCGTGATTGTACTTGCTGCAAGCAAGGTGACATGTTTAGAATTACTGAACTGGCGCATGTAAAGTTGCAAAATTATGGCCCATCTCACTTGACGGCGTGGCAGTCGAAGTCGACAAGGTCGCCGATGTGGTGTCCGTGTGCGTTGTAGCACCCACAGCTGTCGGCTGCAACGCCGGTGGCGTGCGCGGTCGTCGACTAGTGTCTGCCATCAACGGCACGCCGGGCCCGCTCGAACTGCCGGTCCGGCCGAACAGTTTGGCGGCTTGTGCGGCCGCTGCCGCCGCGGTCGACGTGGACGGCATCGTCGCGGTGCCACCCGCGGCAGCCGCGAACGCCGCCGCCGCGGCCGCTTGTTGTTGTTTCTGGTGCTGATGCCATCGCATGAGCGTCTCCGACTCGGAATGCGACCGTTCGGCGGCCGAGCTCGTCGGTAATGTCGGCGGATGATGGGGATGCATCGGTGGTGGCATGGTGGCCGGCAGACGCGGCGACGGTGATGACGGTAGCAGATAGCGGAATCGGGTCGGCAGTGCCGCGTTGAGATAGTCAAGGTAGAGATGACGATTGATGGCTGCAGCTGAGTAGAGGGGATACGGCGCGCTGCCAGCAACACCGAGCGGATGTGTGACGCCAACAGCTTGCTGACTGGCACGCGTCTGAAAATGTCATGGGTGTAATGTGGCGAGAATGTGCTGTACACATTCTGTGGTACACGAAACTAGCACGACTTTTATGCGCTATTAAAATAAACAAATTCATGATTTTACAGAGTACACACTGCCGATCTCACCTGAAACGAGTGCACCATTCCAGCGGTGGTGCCTTGTTGCGCGGCAGCGGCGGCAAGTTGTGTGGCAGCGAGCAGGCGTGCCGTGGCCGGATCACTCGTTGCGCCGTGTGCATACGGACTGAACCCTGGGGATGAACCAAGTGTGCCGGCGCCGCCGACCGCGTGCATCGCCGCCGTGTTGGCCGCTGTGCCGGCGCCGCCTGCCGACGTGGCCGGACCTGGAACTTATGCAACACCGAATGTGATGTGTTTTTTTGGCAAAAGAGAGGAGCCCAGCTAGTATGTACATATCACCAGAGAAAAAAACCTATTTTCTTGTTCCCACAGTATGCGTGGTTTAAAAGTTGCACTTAAATTAGACGCACAATCGGGGAAATCTGATTGTACCTGCACCGGCGTAGAGCGACGATGGTCGCAGCATGTCACCGCTGGTGGTTGTGGAACTCGCCAAGGCGGCAGACCAGGCCGCCGATGATCCGATGCTGCCTGCAACCGAGTAACGCATATGGTTATTGAATGAAGGGTCGTGGAAAGGTGCATGAGAGTGAAGGAATTACTGATACCGATAGAAAAAACAGGTGATAACAAACAACTACTCAACAATATGGCATTCTGAATATGAGAGCAATTAGTCGGAAATGTTGCCATAAATTGCACCGGTAAAGACTGTAACGGCACAGCTAACAGAACAGTTTCTGTCGCGAACGTACCGGCTCAACCATGGAAACATCATGCTTCGAATGGTGAAAGGATTAACACAAACGAGAAGCGAAAACTTATCAATGCCGTTTAGAAGGTCCGTATGATACAGAACGAAATAATGCAAGCTCAGTTATACAGGAATACTTTCATAATTTCGGGAGCTTGTTGGCAGAATTTCCAAATATGTACATATACCCATGTTCTCACAATAAGCTAACTTGACATCTTTCAGACTGTATCTGTTACAAGAACAAACAAACGTTGTTGACGTCAAATAAAAGTTAAAAGCGCATATGTGTCAGTGGATGCCGTGTACGAGGCGCGTGCCATTCATTTGGCAGAATATTAATGCAGCGAAAAAAATCATTCGCAACAAAGCAAAGATGAACCATGTATTTCATTGCGCTAACTAATTTCACTGAAAGCGAGCGATCAACGCGCGCACATGTACAACTTCGCAGCGCCCACACTTTGAAATTATCTGCGCTGAACATTCAAAGTCAGGCAGAGGTGTTCGGAACCGATGTCGGGCGCAGCTGCGTCTTTTTGAA
Source organism: Rhynchonema sp. JSB1_4 (assembly GCA_030248065.1). Classification (NCBI taxonomy): domain Eukaryota; kingdom Metazoa; phylum Nematoda; class Chromadorea; order Monhysterida; family Xyalidae; genus Rhynchonema; species Rhynchonema sp. JSB1_4. The sequence goes on from JASAMV010002162.1 coordinate 15,651, forward strand.
GTGCGCTGCCGCCAATGAGGCTCCGTGACTTACTTGGTTCCAAGCGGACAGTTCGGTGGAACCCAGCCGAACTCCCCTGATCTTACGCGCCTCGCTACCAGCGCATTCCGTACGTGCGTGTGCGTATATGTATTCGCAATTCATCACTCTTTGTGACGGTATTAAGTCGGCGTGCAAGCGACACGGACCGGCACAAAAAACGACACCCGGGGTTCGTGGCCGCAACGGCGTGTTTATTGGACACACACACACACACATATCATTTCGCCACAGGCGTGCGACTGCTTCGAACGTTGCGTTCTACCCTGAGAATCTATTTGGAGCCCCGTGCATAACTTGGCAAAACACAACTCTTGTCTGTCTGCACCGCCTGCAACCTAATTTGGCAGAGTAAGTTGCAGACAATATATGTCGTTCTAGCAGAGGTTGTCGTCGCTCGTCAGTCACACGCATGCCCTTCCCCCCCCCCCAAACCAAGCTTCCGCCCGATTAATAATAAAAGGGTAGAACTACGTAATCCTCCGGCACAAGCCAGCAACGTGTACCATTTGTGTAGCACATCGCGAGTGTGTGTTTGTGTTTGTTACAATTCCCGTATGTTGCGGCGCTCCCCTAGTGACACACGCCGAACACCACCAAGCCGGACACACAAACTAACAACAAGCAAGTCTGCTGCCTCGACCTATCGAGTTTTGTGACAAAAAACATGCGCACACGCGACCTCAGATCTAATCTGCTTGCGGCGGTCTGGAGGGCTTTATGGCCGACCGCGTGTCGCAGGAATCAACAGCGCCTTGCGATGCTTGCTACAGATGGAATGGTGGTCAATTTATTAATGTTTCAAAAATTTCTTCTGCACAGCCAAACTGCTTCAAGCACATCAAACCTAAAAGTCGAAGCTGACTATACATACTTCCACCATTAGTAAATGTTCGAGCACCAAAGGCGTTCTGAGCCATTACATCCACATAAACGCAGCCAGTCAAACCGTTCAGCCACTATACATGGACGGCTGTCACGCAATGTGAAAATGATGTTGTGTGGTGGTGGTGTACGAACCAGCAAAAACTTTATTCGCAAAAGAACACGAGGACTGCGGCGTGTGGCTATACGTCGCAGAAGCCTATATGCTGAACGCACTATACGAGCAGAGGCAATGGTTGAAAAAGTTATAAAATGGAGCCATACAAGGATCAAATTTTACGAAACGCATAAATTTAATTTTTGCAACATGAAAGCAGAGAGGCGGGAAATGGAATAATGGAACAAAGACAATTATGGAGAAACTCAGTACACGATTCTCAAAAGTCACACACAACAAGTAGCGAACGATAGGATAAGTGTGTATTTGCATAAGCCAAGTGTCAATGGACATTCGTTTGATGTCATGATTGTGTGAGGTACATATTGTGTTCCGATTTACCACTGATAAATTATTGCTAAAAGTCGACGTTTCGGGACCAATAAGGACCCTTCCAGTAGCGGATGATGTTTCGCCTAAGGCAAGTAGATTTAGGTTTGATCTCAGACTTGGCCCGAAACTAAAACAAATCCACAGTTTAAGTGACTGGTGTTTTCAAAGAAAAACACTGTGTTTTGGCTCGTTGTATTGTACAACGCTCTTTCTGTCGGCTAAGATCAGCCAACATAAAAATACCTCCTGGCCCCCACTCTCAAACCTGGCAGCAACGGCAATCGCAATCCACCAAATGACGTAGGATGTTCAAGGACTGTTGTCGTGGTGACGCTGGTGCTCGGCGTGGTATCCAATGAGGTCGATGCTCCTGAAATGTAAATTGGGCTGGCACAAAAATTTGATTTTCGTTTCGCAAAAATAAAGATCTGCAAAAAATCGTCAAAATTAGCGACTCGGCTAGTTAAAAATTTTCTTTTCTTGTCAAAAAACCGAAGAAACATACGCTTTTGATAGGTGATTGGGTAGTTCGCTCACCTGATTGCATGAAGTCGAAATTTGAATTTCGCAAAATGTGATTATGATTTGTGGTGGCGCGGTGGAGGAGCGCGTAAGGCACACACATGCAGTACAGTACCCGACCTCACCTGTTGTCGTGCTGGCTGGAGCGATATGCTGCTGCTGCCCGCCGGGCGACGAACCATTCATACGAGACGAAACGCTGATTGGCTGCAGGCGTAGTATTCAAATTGCCGCGCTGGTCGCCGCAGGTCGCGGGCCCATGAACAAGGAGCGGAGGTCAGCTAGCGGTTCTGCAAATTCGATTTCTATATTCTAACTCAATCTTGAAATATGCATGTTTGTGTTGTCTCTGACATGTGCCCTTCACCGTAGCATTGCTTCTGCCTGCGCGAACAAGGCAGCAGGGTTTTACGACACACCGATCGGATGAACTAATTTGTGTCTGGGACTGTGCAAGATAGCTTTGGGGCACAAAGTCCGACGAGTTGTTTAGGTAGATTTAATGAACAACTTTTACTCTCGTAAAACGTTGGCTCATCAGCTACTATGCCCATGTAATTAATCACAAAATATCCCACACGCAACATCCCTTATTTTTTTAACTGACTACGTATGTACATCAGTAGAACAGTAAAAGAAAAAAGTGAAACTAACTTTCTCAAACTCCCGCTGCTGCTGATCGCTCGGTTTTTTAGATCCCGGCTATACTTTTGTCGATTAATAGATTACATTTGGTTGACACGGCTGATTTTCTTAATGAATTCTGTCAGTTGACGACTTTGAAGCGCGCGCACACGAGTGCACACGAACGAGGTGATGTTTCATAAATGTGGCCCGACAGATGTAGTACCCCGCACATTTGACAGTATCGGGGCGGGCACACCAGCCCCCGGGGATGCGGATCACACACGATTGCGATCTTAAACAGAAAGAACATTTGGATTAATGGTTTCAGCTAAT
>JASAMV010002163.1:0-32102 GCA_030248065.1 Rhynchonema sp. JSB1_4
TTGACAATGAATACGAAAATACAACACTCGAACACAGCCAGTAGCTTTGCAGAACATACTCACCGTATTCAACATGCTGGCCAATGGCGTAGTGGCGTACGGCATGGTGCCGGGTTACCTGCTGACAAGTGTGGGCACGGTTGTGATCCGCAAGGTCGCGCAACGCCCATCGCCGGAGCAGCTGGCGCGCACCAGAAGTTCCTGATCAACCTAATGGGCATCTCCAGCGGCGCGATGCTCTATCTGGGATACGAGCAGAAATTTCTGCGCAGATATAATGATCGTTTTATTTACGGATCGCTTTATGAGCAGATATGTGCATGAGTGGGCGAGCACAGGGTATTTTTTTGTTTCTGGGACCATTTGACGCTTTGCCAGCCGCGGTCGTGACTGTCTGTGTGAGGCTAATTTTGAGCGTCACCACAGTGGTAGATGAAATGTTGGGATACTTTTCTTGTCTAACTAGTCTTTTTGACGTCTTCAACCACATTTCACTTTCATTTGCCAGTTCAAATCAGAGTACGGAAGCTGAAAAAAAGATGAAGCACAAGCTACGTGATGTTTTGCTGATGACCGACCTTGAACTTTGTCGAGCGCACTGTGAATTCATCAACCCGATCGAACGCGAGAACTTGAGAAAAAACCCCAATAAATCTGGAACACTTTTTTAATGCGTAATTTGCCAGAAGCCAGAGACGTTCGCACTGACGAGCCGTGGGGCCTCGGTCTGTCTGCGAAAGCAGGGCGAAACAGACCAACGTTACTGCACTCAGCACAATGTAAGAAACTAAATGTTTCGGATGGATCTGTTGTGGCTATTTGTCAAATCTGGGAAAGGGAGCGTTATCTTTCACTAACGGTTGAGTCATGTCCTGAATAACGTCTGCTGACCTGAGCTCAGATTGTGGTTGTTGTCTTTCCTGTCATGTCTGTCGATTACACTGGCTGCCTGGCACCTGAGTGAACTGGGGTTTTTCGTCGTTTCGAACAAACCAAACACTTTCGTTTGTCACACCCAGACAGCATCCAGTTCCGAAATGACCCTAATCGATCCGAAATCAGCGATTCAAAGCGTGAATGAAGCGATGCTTCGTAATGAGCTGCTGCGGGCCGAGATGACCAATCGAGCGCGACTAGTGAATCAGGGCTGCGGCACACAGGCGATCGTGTATGCGGTCGGATTTGGCACTGTGCCAGCGCTGATGGATGTGTGAGTCTGGCTTGCCTGCTTGCTTGGGAAAGTGGGCATTTTTTTGTATTTTGTGGGACATTCGAGTTCTGGAATTAAAAGTAGATACAACCCAGTGAAACGAAGTGTGAATAATGAACTTTGCCCGTTTTCACCTGCCCACGTTTGGTGAACAGACAGGCGGTCTTGTCATACTCCGTGAGTAGGTTCCACATTTATGGACAATCGAATCGAAGGAGTATCCAAAAACCAACACCGTACCGTACCAAACCTTGTAATGTCGCATTCTGAACATGGTTTTTTGCCACACTAGCAGATGGTGCACGGTTGTTCATTTACGTTTCGAACTTGGAATGACTGTCTTGTCCAAGCCGCCGTGCCGTTCAGTACGGACAGACAGACCACGGTGTAAGAAAAGAAAAGAACCCAGGCAAAGACAAAATCCGCAATGTTTCGCTCTAACGTTCAGTTGATGTTCCAAAGCTGGCTGATTCAGGACAGAGAAAATGGGAGGCAAAATGCTGATATTGAATCATGCAGAACATATAAAGGCAGTCTACGGGAGGTTGTCACTCAGCCCCCGAATACCGTAACCCACCGTAATTTTGATCTGCAAGGATCGTGTCGAGACCATTTTGTTTTTTATCTATGTTTTGCGTGTTAGCGCCAACACCAACCAACATTTCGAAGTTTTGGTGATCGACGCGCACGATGACAATTTCCAGCTTGCTGCCGCTAATACACGTGTCGATAAGCAGCGATCAGCATGGGTCTCGCAACGATCTCGCTTGCAGTGGGTTACGGTATTCGGGGGCTGAGTGACAACCTCCTGTAGACTGCCTTTAATGTGTCTCTCCAAAATCGAAAATATTTTCAGTTTCGTGCTTCGCACCTACCACAGCAGTATGTGGCGGCGGTCGGCCGTGTCCGCGCTAATGTGGGCTGGTGTTGGCGGCTTGTTGGGTCATTCGTTGTGTGTGTACAACAAATGCAGACAGGCACTTTACACTGGTCGCGCACCTGTGTCCGGCGCAGACATGGACTCTCAGTCCCGAACGTTTGGCTCGATTGAACCGGCGGTGCGTTTATGTCTTGTTGTGATTTGTTACGGTTGGGTAGTAGTTTGTGATAGTGTTGTTGCGCTAATGTCGACCGGCGTAAAAGTTGGGCCTAAAATGTCGGTAAAAAATAAGTAACCAGAGCTCGCCATTTTTGCAGCCTTTCAACACACCTGCGCTCGACACTTCTCAATTCACCACCGGTGAACAACAACAATCGAGCCAAGTTCGGTCGTCGATGGGTTACGGTGATGTCGGGTTCAGTTCCGGTGATGTTTCGACGCCGGATAAGAAAGAGAACATTCGGACGTGGACTTGAAGTTGTAACGATTCGAACTGTTTTGATATTTTTGTACTGCTGCTGTCGCCGATACTGCCTTTCTTCAGTCTATCTAGAGTCAACTAAATGTACATCGACTGTACTTGCATTTGTAAATTGAACGTATCTGTACATCAGGTGATTTTTTTTATTTGATGCCATATTTTCGTCGTGTGTTTAGATCAGCATTCTGCGCTTTTTTCCATCTGATGTCCACTCCCTGTCCCTACCAGGGCACTGTGAGGAACATCGGTGAAAATGGTCCACGTGCATCCTGAGGTTTGGTTGGCGATAACGCAGTAGTTATTATTTGCATTGACTTACAGAGTATGTTCAATAGGCATGTGTGTGTGTCACATCAGAGCAATTATTAGCTCTTGAGCAAACAGGTCTGCCACTAGTCACCGAACGTAATAAAACCAGTCGCTGCGCCGCTTTCGCCGTTTTTATTGTATTTGATTGATTGATGCCTGTATACAACAGTGTGCGTCTCCGACGCATAATACTTTTGACTATTTTGTGGCCCTGTTTAAAAACTGTTGTGGGGGAGTTTCAGCTAGTTGGCCAGTTTTCACGATTGAGAAATTCCACTGCACCCATAAATGCTGGACCCACTTCTGCCTGAGGTCTTCACGTTCGCTTGTGACCCTGGCCCTGGCCAATCAGGCATCAGCAGCGACCGGGTTTCGGTAGATTGTAACGATAATGTCGATTCCAATTGCGCGTCAATTGAAGTTCTGCTGACACAATTGGCCGATGTTGGATGGCATAAAGTGCAACTTGATGGTGCTGTGGATGATGTTCGATTGAGTTTGCGGTTAGTTTGGGTTTGATTTGTCACAGAATGGACCTGTAGATCGGTCATGTTGCCAGGCAGTATCACATGAAAGGCCTAGTGGTTGGTTCCTCGTATTTTTTACAGCTCGTGGGCATTATAGTAGGCTTTATTCGACACGATCATTTTACCTGTGTGGTAGGCTAGCTAATATCGCTTGGCGTTTTAGTTAAACTGACCTGTATTGCCTGTGCATGTGCCTGTCTTGCCTTCCACGAAATTGACACCATCAACCTTAATCATGTTCTGTTGATTAACAAACGTTGATTTCCACGAACCATTTCCAGGTTCCATATCCCGGATTCGATTGTACCCGAGCAAGATTTCACACTTGGCCTGAAAATAGCCCCGAACTTTATTCGTGACGGCGTTGAACTCATAGACGCAGGCGAAAATGAATATCCCATGCCGTTCCGGCTTCCTACATGGAGTTCAAGCAGCACAATACAAGATGTGTGTGATGCGTTTGAAGAGCACTTGCTGTTGGCTCAGGTTGGTTTCGTGTCCGATGACAAACTTCTTGTTTTCTTTTCAATTCGAAGTGATTGGCTTTGACGTGCAATTTGACAAACAATGTAATGTGTATTGTCTGCACATACAAGAAACGCTTGCGCTTGGTGGTGGTGATCCGCGCCCGGTCCACAGAATCGCAATAACCGATAAGATTGACCTCAAAATTATTTGTGCTCTGTTTGATCGCCCAGTTGTTGATACTTCCAGTATTGATGCAGCATGTGGCACTGACTTGCCAAAATACAAGGACAACAGTTTGATTTCCTACAGGACCACAAAGAGCTAAACAAAACTTTAGGCCAGTGAGTGGTGTAGTTGGTCAGAGCAATAAACATTGATGACCGGATGCGTCAGGTGCAAGAACGACAGACAGCTGAATTTGGGAGTAGTGCCCCCATACCCCGCCCCCAACTACATCACCGGTTGGGTATATGCGGGTAAGCATAATTCCGCTTCTGTGGACCACGCCCAGCACAAATTTCGCAACAAATCCAGGATTCACGCAAACGTTTTGACTTTCGTACCGCTTCTTATTGATGCGGGGTATTTTTATGTTTCACATAAAGGTGACGTTGCACATGTACCGTTGTGAAAAGCCGAACTGATAACATTTTGTAATGTTTGTTCTCCTCAACATGACACCAGTGTCACCATGCAAACCACAAAACTTCATTTTGTTTGGTTTGTGATGGCAGACAATGTGGCGGCAGGTAGAGAAGCAGATATATATTCATAGTCAGTCAGTTTGTTTGTAAAATTTTAAATTTACGACCGAATCTTTCCACGAAACGTGCGTGAAAATTTGACAGGCCTTCTGGCGCGAGACACACAATGTTCGACTCGACCTGCCCGTGCTGCGTCCAGCTGCCCGTGACCGAGTCTCGAATGACTACCACCTTGCGCTGACGTCGACGTGTCAGATTGCCATCAGGATACAGCCAAGTGATCCCAGAGCGGTTGGTCAAGTATGCATGCGGAACTTGTTACGCACTTTGCTTGTATCAGTGATGCAGTTGGGCCGGGTGGTGGTAGACATACACAACTGGAGGGGTCCAGCTCAGCAGACATAAATACATTCGGTAGCTGGTCGCCATTTTGGCACTAAAATCAACACTTTTTGGTTGATGTCTGAACATGGTATAAAATAGGCATAGACAAGCTGGGTTTGGGGTATAGATTTTTCGGAAGACATACATACGTAGATAGCTGACCCAGGTGTGGGGTATTACGCCTCATACCCCACACTACATCACTGGCTCATGTATTGTGGTTGGTTTATTGCTCTCCGGTGACGCATAGAACAACACGGGTAAGTTAAGGGATAAAAGCGCAGTTACAAGACCGGGCGGGGAAATTACGGAAATAAAAATAGTTGCAACAGTGGTTGTAAGAAAAACCCCGGCAAACAAGCTATAAAAAGCATGAAGGAAAAAAAAGACCATGGACATCAGGACAGATCACAGGGCATTTTGATAGAAACCTGAAAATTATGCAGTAATCCATTGTGGTCATCAATACACTTTCTGTCCATCACAATACAGTCCTTTTCATGCGTACAGGCAGTGGTCAATAAAAAATTTTTTTTATTCGAACCCCATTTTTAAAAAAAAATTTTTTTAATTAAAAAAATTTTTTTATTCCAGCCAAAATCTGCCCAACACGATAAAAAATGAGCGCTCAAGTACAAAATAGGGGTATTTTTGTTACATAACGTGTTCTAAGTGCATATCAAGCACAGGTGATACGAAAACCGTGCTATCCAATGGTCGATAAGTACCAACCATAGGTACACACAAGGTACCCTTCCCCAGGTGGTGCGAGTGTGATGGTATGGCTTTCTGATATTCGGGATGGGAATTTTGGGTGAAATTATGACGTCTAGGTACACGACCAATGCAAATAAGCTGCACATAGTGTGAAATTCGAGTGAATACAAAATAGAATCACTCCTTTCGGGTCTAGGGCATGGATAAATAAATGCCCACTCAGTCACATGTACGTGTGTAGTCATATGAGAGGCCCTGTGAGTGTGCGCACTTTGTCTAGATGCCACAAAACAACGATTATGGCACCCAATACACCCATGGTAGGGTTAGGTGATGTCAACAGTAGCAATTTTTATGCAAAAAATAGCACTTTTAGAGCAAAAAAATCGAGAAATTTTCGAATTTTGAACTAATAAAAAAAATTTTTACTTTTGGAACGAATTTTTTTAAAAAAAATTGTTTTAATAAAAAAAATTTAAAAAAACCACTGCGTACAGGTGCCGCACGTTGAATTCCACGGATCAAACGCACAGGAATTGACCAAGTGGCGTCAGATATTCAATCAAAATGTGGCAAATTGGGACGCAGAATTAAGATTGGCCGAAAATCTGCGTCGAATTTTTGCTGATTTCGGTCGAGAATGTTTCGACGTCACTGTCACCGATTCGCAACAAGCGCGCGCCTCCGATCCGTGCTTTATTTGTCAGAACGAAGCTGGTATGTTTGTGTTTATCGGCCAATCGTACAGTCGTTAAGCCAAGTAATCAACCCTGGTCATCAACTCAAGCAGCCCTAAGGTCTCCCTTAGTCTCAGTGGAAAATGGAAATGAAAATCTTTTCTATATGCAAGTTTTCCATTTCTATGTGGTTTTTTTATTCTTCCTGTTTTCATTCAAGACTGTTTTCAATACTCGTAGCCAAAATTGAATGTACTTTTGCATAATTGCACAAGGATAACCATCCCTGATGATCGGATGACAGTCAACAACAATTTATGAAATTACTTCTGCCCCGTCGTTGTTTGTGCATGCTTTTCAAAATAAAATAGCACATGCTTTCGTCACAAAGTAATGCTATTAAGATAAGCTTCTTGGTGCGTCCCTGCGCGATCAGAATTGTGCCTTCTACGGTATTTGCGCGCAAAAATATGAATTTTGCAGCAGTGCGCTTTTCTTGATTTTCCGCTTTGATCTGTTTTCACAGACGGGCGGTGCGCCCGGCGATCATCAGTGCGAATGTATGAAATAAACAACACGTGAGCCCGATAATATTCACACAGAATTTATTTGTATTTCGTCAGGTGTCGATGACTCGTGCAAATCGTGCAAACTCCTCTTCCACACAGAATGCATGCAAACGTGGCTGCTCACGAAGCGGGCCCGAATTACGGCCAACTTTCTCAACGGTGCTTGCCCCCATTGTAAAGCTAAGATCAAGATCAGGGCAAAGCAGGCATTGGCTTAAATGTTGTGCGTGATATTTTATGGACTGTCGTATCTTGCAATGCGTATGTATACAGGCCTATTGCATATACTGACTGAGCAGGCAGGTGTAAAATGGTCATTCAAGCTTGTCCCGTGTCCCGTCTTATTTGTGGAATAGATAAAACTCTGAGTTTATGTTTGTTACGTGGTTTTTACTCATGTTTGACCAACTCGATGGTTGGATCCATTGCCGTAACGGTTTGCAGCCGTGTTATCTTGTAAACGGTTATTTTTTGTTGTGCTTGTTGATTCTATTTGTTAAAAATGCCAGAGAAGTGAATTTTTTGCGTTTTATGCGACGTGTTTCGAATCTTGCGGCTGCTATTCAGACTTGATGTAACGAACGTCAAAACCGACTGTCAACTGGCAAACAGATGGCGCCAGTGAGTCCATCGAAAACCACAGCCAAAATGTGCACTGTCGAAGTGCCAATCAATATCGCGCTCATCAAGTACTGGGGCAAAAGGGGCAGCCCTGAGCAGATGTTGCCCCTCAACGATAGTATCAGTGTCACAATTGATGCGCTGTACGCACGAACTAGTGTATTGGTGGCACAGGAGGACTGCGATGCGGTCTACATCAATGACAAGGTCAGCTGGATGGTCTTGGGCAGGTTTTGTTGCATGTGCATGTCACATTTAACTTTGAAAAATCAGCAGCTGAAATAAGTTCCAAGTGAATTTGGAACAGTTTTAGACAAAGCTTCAACAACAACAAAGAGCTTCAGACAACCAAACTGACTACAGTAAAAACTTGCAAAGAGCTTCAGACAAACATACTGACTACAATAAACACTTGACAGTTTTTTATTTTTAGAAAGTCGATTGCGGCCCGGGCACTCGTTTCCACCAGTGTTTGAACGAATTTCGTTCCCTTTTACGCTCAGAAAAACGTGATTCGAAGTCCGCAGCACTGGAACCGTATTTCGAGGTCTGAAACTGCAGATTTCTTCCACGGCAAACGTTGATGTTATATTGCGAATTGTACAAGCAATGTCCTTTTCTGGTTTCCCGTTTTGGCATACTTTCGCCGGCGGACGGTGCAACAGGCCATCCATCGTCAGCGCGCAAAATGCACCAGAAGTGGCGGGCCGCGGTGACAGCAAAAAAGCACAATAGAATCGAATCTGTCCTAAGAAAATACTTTTTTGCTCAATGTTCCTTCCCAACAGATCCGTTCGAAAACAAATTTCCCGATCGAGGCCGGTCTGGCGTCTTCGGCTGCCGGCTTTGCTGCGATCGCGTTTGCGTTGGGACAAATGTTTGCGTTGGATAATGACGAGGTCGTGCGATTGGCTAGACTGGGTGCGTTGACACACAACGGCATCGTTGGTGTTTCTGTGGCAGTTCTCACTTGGTCATCTATCGTGCGTTGGTGCACTGACGATGACCTGGTGCACCTCGCCCCTTTGCCGAAGCAGGATTAAACGGTTAATCAAACACGCCGCGTCACTCACGTTTTGGTGAAATGGATCCAAAAGTAATGAAACGAATTGAAATGATTGCTTGACTGCGAAGAAAGCTGCCAACATCTTGGAGACTGATTGTTTTTACTTGTTGTGCAGTTTGTGTTTGTGTTTGGTTGTCCATCGAGCAGCGAGCTGATTATCTTATCACCCATTTGTGGCGCTAAGTGAAGCTGGATCGCTAAAGCAAGTTAAGAAAAAGATTGTATTGGACAGCGCTGTGAGCAGTTGAGACGGAAAGTTGACGTCGCAGTCGTGACCGGCCTCGATATTCAAGAACCGCTAGCACCAGCTCGATCATGTGGTCGCCTACCGGATAAAACCAAGTGATGGGGCAGGGGCACCTCCACCCATTGGCCTTGCCATTTCAGGCTCGGGCAGTGCCTGTCGTTCGGTGCTGCCCGGTTTCGTGCACTGGCAGGCGGGCACCGAGCCCGACGGACGTGACTGTGTGTGCAGCAGCATTCATTCGATCGACCACTGGCCCACATTGCGTATGATCATTGCCGTCACGTCGGAGCAGTCGAAAATGTATCGAAGCACCGATGCGATGGCGCAATCGGTTGGGCATTTGTGGTCGATGATTCTCGTGTCTTGCACGGTGGTTTCTTTTTCTGTTCTAATCCTCAGCTGTATTGTGCGAGTGAGAACATTGCGTTTTTAGCCGTGAGATTTTTATTTGCACCAAATGTAAGGGTCGGAGGCTAGGCGTGTGTTTCACGTAGAATTTTTAAATTGTAGAGCTGAAATCGTCTTTATGTTAATTATTACAACATACTGTAGAGAAGGCTTGTAACAGGCTCTGCCTGTTAGAGAAGGCTTGTAGCCTGAACCTAAGCAGGAGCTGGTTGAAATTACGCGCGATCAAGTCAACAACCCATCAGGAACGACTCCGGACCGATATTTCGGTGCATATGTTAACAGTATTGCTTACTACAATGTTACCATCGTGTGTTTATGTCTTCTTCTGCTTTTTACCATAATGTTCGATGATCCGAATCCGAACTATTGATGAGCATTTAGGCACGCCCATTTATTTGTTCCGCAAGAAACATTTCTTGCTCGCTCCATGCGCTATTCGATCATTTCTGTTAATGTTGGTCGTTCACATAATATGTTAACACATTAACATGTTTGTACTGACCGCAGGTGGCGACGAGTGAGCTGTTGCCATACCGCGTGCAACATTGCGTGCCGAAACGTGTCCAGCTGCTGAAACAATCGATCGAACACCGGGATTTCGACGCATTTGCTGATGTTGTGATCAGGGACAGCAATCAGATGCACGCCGTCTGTATGGACACACGACCCGCAATTTTGGTTTGGCCTGCACCTGCGGCATCTTTGGCCCAAATTCTCTAAAGTGCCACGCCAAAGGGGGCGGTTGCGCAACAGTGTGTTTGATATCGTACGCGCTCCACCTCGGTGCGCAAATTCCATTTTATTCACAAAACGTGCGTGCGTTGAACAATGCTGCTGCTGTTCGCGTAAGCACGCAACAAATTGATGTGAGCCCTGGATGTTGTTATCACCACTGGGCAGTGTAGTTCCTGGTCCGGAGGGGGAACAGGCGGTACCCCTCTTTTTTTCGGAGGGGGAACAGACGTACCCACCGGGGGGGGGAAGGGGGGGGGGACGGACCCGGAAGGGGGGGGGGAGGAACCAAATTTGGAGAAAAGTCATTTTTTGAGGTCGAAAATTTGGCTCATTTTTGCCCCTTTTTGGAAAAAATTCTCCATAAAAAGGGTATTTTGGCGACTTTTGACATCATTGACCTAAAAATCACCCATTTTAGGCCAAAAAATGCCTATTTTAGGCCAAAATTTGCCTATTTCAGGTAAAAATTGGGGGAGCAGACGTACCCGGAGGGGGAACAGTGGGGCAGGCGTACCATGGAGGGGGAACAGACGTACCCGGGGGGGGGGGACCCCCCCCTCCCCCCCCAGGAACTACACTGCCACTGGGATTGGAGGCGCAACCACCCCCGGTGGCGGCAGCGCTTTCGAGAATGTTGGCCATTATTGTATCTTTCTTTAAAGTGGCAAGCCTTAGCAATATTTTTTTTAGCTTCCCCGATTTGCCGTTAACGACCATTTGGTGAGTATTCTTCTAAGTGACCGAAATTAGTGTCGGCAGAAATGGGCAGCGCTGTGATTGCAATCCCTATTCTGTTCATTTCATTCCGCTTAATTCCAGGCTTTGGTCCAGGACTCTTGGTATGCGTATTTTATACGCACTTTTGGATTGAGCTGGCCTGGAAGTATATCGTCTGTCTCTCGTCTTGTGATACCGCGTGGTCATCGCTTATCTCATATTTTTGGAATTCAGCACAATTTCATGATTTGCTGACACTTCTGTTATGATCAGTGTCAACGTTGTTCGTTAACACGGTGACTTCGCCGTGGAGCTTGGAAGCCATCCGTGGTTAATCTGCGCTAATATGCGCTGCAATCCCATTCATTTGCAATCAATGCTTTCAGTACCTATCGCCAGCGAGCATGCAGTTGGTTCGTGTGTGCGAGGCGTTCAACCAACGTTACAGCAGTGCTGCTGGCTCCCGTCCGCCGTCGCAAGTCGCCTACACATTTGATGCCGGCCCGAATTGTTGTATTTTATTGGAGGAGCATCTATTGTCGACGTTCATGCCAATTCTGCTGCACTACTGTCCGCCGAGTGAGACGAAGTCGATTCGGTACTGTACCCTGAATGACACCGGATTCATGGACACACACGCTGCGTTGGACACGACCCTGTTGGGTGACCGGGTGCATCCGATGGTCGACGCTGTGCAGTACTATGTGGTCAGCACGGTGGGCGCCGGACCGAAATTGGTTGAGCACGAATAGGCTATACTTGCGTATTTTTCCGCAAAATATATTTTTGGAAAAAAACCGTTTTTTTTCCGGAAAAAAAACCGTTTTTTTCCAAATATTTTTCCAGTACTTAAGGATACCCATGGTCCAAAAACCCCTATTTTGGAGAAAATTTTGTCTGGAAATGGCCTGAAACAGGCTAAAAATGCACCTGGAGATTAAAAAGTGCTCATTTTGAACTGTTTAGCACCGATTTACATTGGTTTTGACAACATCCTTTCGCAACCTTTGAAAATATTTCGGAAATTTTTGAAAAAAAAACGGTTTTTTTTCCAAAAGTTGCTACTTGGAAAAATTTCCGGAAAAATAAAAACGTATTTTTCCGGGCCTCGGAAAAAAAACGGTTTTTTTTCGGTTTTTTTCGGAAAAAAACGGTTTTTTTTCCGGCCCGCAAGTATAGAATAGGCAATTGTTGGGTACCGGCCAGAGAACACAGCAAGCATGTGTAGTGTTGCAGATGAAGGGATTATTTTGTTGGAACCAGAGTTTTCCATAATAGCCCCCTCCGATGGCTCTATTTGCAAGCGTTTCCAAATGCAGCCCCTGGGCTCTGCTTGAATCAAATGTTTGAAACGAAAGGGCCATCGTACGTATCTTTCCAATAGAACCCGGGGGCTTTGTGTGGAAAACTGCCGTACTGGTCTGTGTGTGTTGTTCTGCCGAGGTGTAATTACACTGTTTTTAGGTTTTGTATTTATTTTTGTTGTATCCTTGGTTGCCCGATGTTCAGTGTTTTTATTTTCAGTTTTTTTCGAGCCGTTGAATTTGTCTGCCATGTATCTTGTTACAAGTGAAACACAAATACCTATGTCCATTGCGTATGATTCGCTGTCGTTCTGTGATTTCGATCATTTTCCATTATTGTGCTCGCGCCATTACTTTCGCTATTTTGTCAATATACACGAACAGTGGTCAAATCAGTAAAGTTTATTGTTCAGTTGTTTGTAGTTTATACGTGGTCTGCCAGAAAGAAATAGTCATTGCTAATTAATGCTAGTTGGTTTTTATCACCGCGTACATGGTCAGAATAGCCCATTTTGGATCGATATGCATACTTATCACTGGTAAACCAGTTAAATCCGGCAAGTTTTCCTTTATCACAGTCAGATGGCGGAATATTTTGTCAAACAATTGTTGACTGTTGAGAGGTGACGTGCTTGAGAATCTTTCATTGAATGCAAGTCCGTAATGATGGTGGTCACTTATCTATAACCTGGGTACAAGATTAACTCGCATAGGAACATTTTAGGGTTTGCGCCTTGAAGGCTCCAGCACTGTTGTGGTCACGAACTAATCTAGCACCCATGGCAACGTTTGATTTCATATTTATGTTTGTGCGGTACCCCAGATTATCTCTGTGATCTTTCTGGTTCTACACAACTCCAAGTGCGGCCTCAACGGGCATTGGCAGCGGTGCATTGATGTAGGTCATAATGTGCGCCAGTACGTAGTTGGTTGTGATCGCTTGCAACACTGTCACGTCGGCTTGTGTGTCCGGCTGATGTTTCAATGAGTAGGTGATGCCTTGGAAGAACAGGAAACAGCTGCTGAGCGCGGCACTGATGCTACTGGGCTCGAATTTCGATTTGCAATCTGGTTGGCGC
This sequence comes from Rhynchonema sp. JSB1_4, assembly GCA_030248065.1. Taxonomy (NCBI): domain Eukaryota; kingdom Metazoa; phylum Nematoda; class Chromadorea; order Monhysterida; family Xyalidae; genus Rhynchonema; species Rhynchonema sp. JSB1_4. Next base: position 13,107 of record JASAMV010002163.1, read on the forward strand.
ACCCAGGCCAATTCGAATAGCAGACAGAGCACGGTGAGTGAGGTGCCTGATTTAACAAGAGGAATTCAGGATGACACTAGCTTAGCCAACGTCGACCAAATGTGTTTGAATTTTGGGGGCTTGCATGAGATTAAGTCCAGTAACTCTGCTGGTCGAAACTGTTATCATGCCCATCGGCTACTTTGCTGTCTGTCACGTACATAGGTGCTCCTTTTCTTGTAGGAACTCCGAAAAGAAGCATGTATGGGCAGAAAACAGTTTTAAACATCCAATAGATTTGAAACATCACCAGCGAGCATGAGCGTTTTCTTGTTTCTCGTTTCGAGGATGTTGAGTGCTGCGAGCATACATGCCAAAGCGGTGACACCGGGCAGATGGACGCAGGCGTGCGTGTTGTGGCAGAGTGCCGCCAATACGACAACTATGGCGACAAGTCGCTGTTGCGAATTGTTGAGCATCGCTGGCCGCAGCATGCAGACGGTGGGCAGGGCCAACATCAGCAGCAGACACATCAGCCAGCTGCCGAATGATACTGTAAAACTATCTGTGCTACTTTCTGGGGTCTCATGTATGTACCAATCTGGTACATTTGCTCTGACCTGGTACACCTACCCGTCTGTGAAAAGTAGGTCGGTGTCGAGGTCAATAATAAAAAGCGACTTTGTTGAACAAATCCTATGATGAAAATTGGTTATTTTCTTATGAATGCGGGCATTCTTATTAGCGCATCTATTTTTGAACTTGGTGATCAGCTCGGTTCGTTTTTAAAATGTTTTGTGTCTTGCTCGCGAATTTGCTCGAATTGTTTGGCATTTACCGCGCGGTGAAATCAGGTAATCATCGGTACAGTCTGGAGTCTACTGTGTATCCATGACATGATCGTGCGACTTGCATCAAAGCAACGCAGCAGCATGTTTTTTTCGTCAACGCACCTCCAATCTCTGTCTAATAAAGCTATAACAACCGTTTGTGCATTTCATAGCGAAAATATTGGCCGTCATACGATGTGTCATTCATGGTTGGCGGTGGCGCACTCACACTGTTTGTGTCCCATGACGAAGACATGTGCCGTGTTGACAGTTGCTGCGACGACAGTGGCCAACAACATCGACTGGTAGATGGCTGTCAATCGTTGTTTCTGTTTCTGGCTGATTGGCTCCAAATCACTTAACTCCTGCCATTTCTGGCGCAGGAATGCTTGTGGTGTTGGCACGGTGCCAGATTGGGCAGTTGTGGTATTGGTCGCGGAAGACATGCTGATCGATTGGTTTGTTTGTGTGCTCGAATTCAGATGATTTTGTTGCTGTTATAGAAATTGTGATTTATATTTTTGTTGAGTGGCTGGGAATAAACGTGCCAAAGCAAGGCACTGTATTATACTAATACCGCGAAACAACCCCCAAATGTTTGATTGTTTTCGGAACGTGTATGCTCGATTTGACCGTCAAGATTCCATCCGAACAGTGCTTTGTTCCTGAACTTGTTGAGAAATTCTGTCCAACTGCTTTTTACTTGTACGGGTGACCGTCAGCTTCGCGGCAACATGACGGCGGACATCTTGAATTTCTCAATTGGCCCAGTTAATGAAATTCTAGGTTCGTCTAAAGCTTGCAGCTGTGGAGCTAAGCTTGAGTAAGACGTAACCATCGACGCAACTACGCAAGCGACTGTTTGTTCTAAGCTCGGCACTACTGCAGCTCGGGCCTAACATGGACATCGGACATAATGTAAACGCAAGCGCGTGCACGGTGGAAGTTCAATGTAAGTAAAGAAAAGTCCAGGCTTTTAGAGACGAAAGTGTGCTTGGTTCTGACCGAACTGCTTCAGCTACCACAACCAGGGTTGGGCAAAAAAACGACGGCGTTTTTTCTTAAAAAAACGACGTTTTTTTTTAAAAAACGCCTGGGTCGTTTTTCGTCTTTTTTAAATCCTGAATTTCCTTGATTTTCCCTGATTTTTCAAGGAAAGTACCCTGATTTTCCAGGAAAATCAATTTTTTGTCCCATTTTTTTCAAAAAATTTTCGACCAATTTTTACTTTGTCGAGATACGTCGATATACGGAGTTTGACTTTCAGTGATGACCCCGGCCAAAGTTGGTCCCATGATGCGGGTCTGATATGGGATCTTAACAACTCGCTAGAAATGGGTTGAAACCCGTTTATTTTGCCTCAGAACACATAGAATTACTTCATTTAACCACGTTTTCTCCCCAACATGAGCGTTTTCCAATTTTTTTTTGGGGGCATATTTTGGTCATCTGGGCGTTTTAAAAAAACGTTTTTTTTAAAAAAAACGATTTTTTGAAAAAAAAACGTTTTTTGCCCAACCCTGACCACAACCACTTCAACTGGGAGTAATGTACAAGTGATACAGAAGTGAATGTAGGGGCCCGAAGATAAACAGGTGAACAGTGTCCGAAGTAAATGAGCGACCAAACCATTGATTTGCGCTAACTGGAAGATGTATTTTACGGCAGCAACTGCTTGTTTCCAGCAGTTTTATGGTCAACATAATAATAAACTGACGAAATTCATTCATTGAATTTGAAGTGAACCGGTTTTCTGATGCCCGCGATCGATAGTCTAAGATTCAAGATGGCCGCTGAGCCAATCAAGCATCCGGCCCGGAAGTCATGATCTCGCCGGCCCGCATTGTTTCCCTGCAGCGGGAAAGGTCGCAACTGACTTACGCAAACATGCAAGTCGGTCCAAATGGTTCTTTTGTGTCCCTCAAGATATATGCCTCACTAGCATGATTTCTAGCTAGTTTTTTCCACTCTTAAAAAAACCATTTTTTGGTCGTCTGGAATAAAGAAAGTGATTTTGAAAAGAAATTAAAAGCTTTTTCAGAGCTCGATAACAAAAAATTTTTTATCCAACGCTGCAAGGAACCCGAACCGACGTTCAGATCAGGTTCAAGTTCCACACTGAGAAATTTCGTTTTTCTTTTTTTTGCGCAAGCAAGCGACGTGCGGGTCGTGTGATACGCGGAGATTATATAGAATTCACATACGGTAAACGGAATCTGCGTGAGGTACGCAAGTGGCGCGTTGTAAAACCCCCCAGGAACGGTGCTTTAATTTGCGTTCGAATAAAAAGCCGGGCCCGCCGGGCCATCTCATTTTCAATGCGGTGCGTTTTCGCTGTTCATTATGATGAGCACATCACCGCACGAAGACGGAAACGATCGTAGCGATCGGGTGCAGGTTGATGATGACAATGATGATGTGGTGATGCCGTGCGGTCATTCGGGCTCTTCGTCAACACGATCTGCCATCAACTTGGTGATCGATCGAGGTGGCAGCAATGTTTGTTGTTGTTGTTTTTGTTTCTTTATTGTTGCATGTGCATCGGTCGATGTCAATGGTGTACAGTGCCAGTGTAGTTCCTGGTCCGGCGCGGCGGTTAGTGTACCTACCCCTTTTTTCCGTGCGGCGGTTAGTGTACCTCCACCTCCCTGGGGGGGGAAGACCCAAATCCAGGAAAAAGTCACTTTTTGAGGTAGAAAATTTGACCGATTTTTACCCCTTTTTGGAAAAAAATCTCCATAAAAAGGGTATTTTGGCGACTTTTGACATCATTGACCTAAAAATCACCCATTTTAGGCCTAAAATGCCCATTTTAGGCCTAAAAATGCCGATTTTAGGCAAAAATTGAGGCGGTTAGTGTACCTGGCGCGGCGGTTAATGTACTAGTGGACCTTGGTCGCGGCGGTTAGTGTACCTTAGGGGGGGGACCCCCCTCCCCCCCAGGAACTACCGTATTGTCGGAAATAGAACCCCCCCCCCCCATTAAGTGACCCCCCCGATTAATTGAACCCCCCCCCTAAATGGCTCGAGATCAGAGGTCGCAATCGGGCCGGGTTTGGCCGGCCCGGCCCGGCCCGAGCCCCCAAATCCCCGGCCCGGCCCGGCCCGGCCCGACCCGTACCCCCAACTCTCCGGCCCGGCCCGGCCCGAACCCCCAACGCGCCGGCCCGGCCCGGCCCGAATTTTTGGCTCAGATTTTAACCCAATTTTTGTCATAATTTTTGCGATTTTTGAATCAATTTTTTTGTTGAAATTTCATTGTTTTCCATGAAAAAGTCGCCAGATAGACAATACCAATGGTGTGGCTGGGGGTCCCCCCCCCTAGGTACAGTAGGTAGATGACGCGCCATCCTGGTACAGTAGGTAGGTCGCCGCCCCCCGGCTGGTACAGTAGGTTGCTATTTTTGGCTCAAAATGGTATAAAATCCATATTTTTCATTCCAAATAATCGAAAAATTTTGAGGGTTTTAAGAGTACATTTTCATCTAAACTTGGACATAAAAAATTTTGTTCCCCCCTAGCTCGGCCGGTCAGTACGGTAGGTAGGTTCATTTCAGGCCTTTCTGGTGGTACAGTAGGTTGATTGCACGCCTGGGTAGCCACACGACTGGACAATGCTGATCACTTACTTGCTGAATCCGTCAGAAATTTTAGTATTTTGGACAAAAAAACCCCTACTTTTTCAGTAAAATAAGTCACTTCAGAAGCTTCGGGCCGGGGTGCCCGGCCCGGCCCGGCCCGACCCTCCAAATCTCCGGCCCGGCCCGGCCCGGCCCGAGCCAAAAGCCCAAAATCGCGGCCCGGCCCGGCACGGCCCGGCCCGGCCCGGCCCGGCCCGAGGGCGGGCCGGCCCGATTGCGACCTCTGCTCGAAATCAAAAATAGAACCCCCCCATTAATTGACCCCCCCATTAATAGAACCCCACCCTATACTTGCGGGCCGGAAAAAAAACCGTTTTTTTTCCGGAAAAAAACCGAAAAAAAACCGTTTTTTTTCCGAGGCCCGGAAAAATACGTTTTTATTTTTCCGGAAATTTTTCCAAGTGGCAACTTTTGGAAAAAAACGGTTTTTTTTCCAAAAATTTCCGAAATATTTTCAAAGGTTGCGAAAGAATGTTGTCAAAACCAATGTAAATCGGTGCTAAACAGTTCAAAATGAGCACTTTTTAATCTCCAAGTGCATTTTTAGCCTGTTTCAGGCCATTTCCCGACAAAATTTTCTCCAAAATAGACGTTTTTGGACCATGGGTATCCTTAAGTACTGGAAAAATATTTGGAAAAATACGCAAGTATACCCCACCCCCAACCTTCACCGTACCACAGATTAGTGGTATGATAAGGCTGTGTTGTTGTGTCAAACGTTGTTTAAACTTGCGTACACAATAGAACACAGCTTTTTAAGCATAATTGCAGGTGTTAAAGTTAGAAAATACCGAAAACAAGCCATTTTTAGGGGCATTATTAACAATGATTTTTTTCGTTGGGGGGCCAAATGAAAACTATAACCCCCCCAATAATTGACCCCCCCATAAATTGAACCCCTCCAAAATGACCCCAGTGAAAAAATAGATACCCCCGGGTTTTATTTCCGACAATACGGTACACTGTACAGTGCTGTGGCTGGGGGGGGGGGGGGGGGGTGGGGGGGGTCCCCCCGAAGGTTACGCTACCCGCCCCGGCCTGTACGCTACCCCCCTACCCGCCCCGCTCTGGTACCCTACCCCCCTACCCGCCCCGCCCTGGTACCCTACCCCGCCCCGATTTTTACCCCCAAAATGCCCATTTTTCGGTCAAAAATGCCCAAATTTCGACCCAAAACCCTAAAAAGTACGGAAAAAATCTCGCGCTGCGCGATAGGGTATGCACTTTTTAGTACATAAAAACAGGCACCCGAAAAAACTTGTGTTGTACCCCTACCCGCCCCGAAAAATCTTCCCCCCTCCCCCCAAACCGGATTTCCCCCCCCCCCAAATCCCAGGTACACTACCCCTACCCGCCCCGATTTTTTCCACCTATGTACCCCACCCCGCCCCGCAAAAGTAGCCACAGCACTGATGGTGTAGCAGGGGGGGGTGTGGGGCAGTGGTGCAGCTACCCAGGCGGGGCGGCAACCTACTGTACCGGGGGGTGGGGGCAGTGGTGTAGCTACTAGGCATGGGGGCAGTACCCTGATTTTTTGACCCAAACCAATACCCTTGAATACCAGTGCTGTGGCTGGGGAGGGGGTGGGGGGTCCGGCGCTGCGTTTTAGAACATTCTGCCATAGCATTTTTTCTAAAATTTTACGGCAGAATATTCTACATTCTGCCGTAACTAGTATAGAATGTTATGCCGAAAATAATGTTGTTTATACACGTGATGGCCCCTTAGGTTGGGTGACAGTTCGATGCATTCGCACAAACCTAGACTTTTTCGCTGCATACTATTCTAAACTAGTATCACAAGTTACGTTTAGAATAGATTCTGCCCTCGGCAGACTATTCTAAACTAGGACATAGGTTACGTTCTCAAGAACATTCTGCCGAACCTCTTGACACGTTTTAGAATATTCTGCCGTCCGCATACTGTACTCCAAACTTAGATAAAAACCTACATTTAGAAAAATGTTCTGCCGGAACATATGATACGTTTAGAATGGTCCTGCCGAAAAAGAAAGCGACTCCAGAAATCACCAATGACCACATCTCTTCCTGGCTGGTGCCTAAGCCTAAGCCTAAACGCAAAAGGAAGCCAGAGCCAAACACTTCATCGCCTCCCTTTCCTTTGCGTTTAGGCTTAGGCTTAGGCACCAGCCAGGAAGAGATGTGGATTGTCGTTTCTGGAGCCGTGAAGGATGCATAAGTTCGAGCAGAATGATTCTAAACGTCACAATATGTTTCGGCAGTAACATTCTAAATGTAAGTTCTAATCTAGTTTAGAACGAGTATGCCCCGACGGCATAATGTTCTAAACGAATCAACATTCGGCACAATGTTTGAAACTAGCTTATGCCCTAAGTTGAGAATGAGTCTGCCGAGGGCAGAACCAGTGTAGTTCCTGGTCCGGAGGGGAGATAGCGGACCCCCCGTTTTTTTCGGAGGGGGAGATAGTGTACCCCCGAGGGGGGACGGGGGGGGGGGAAGACCCAAATTCGGGAAAAAAGTCACTTTTTGAGGTAGAAAATTTGACCTATTTTTGCCCCTTTTTGGAAAAAATTCTTCATAAAAAGGGCATTTTGGCGACTTTTGAGAACATTGACCTAAAAATCACACATTTTTGGTATAAAAATGCCCATTTTATGCCTAAAAATGCCTATCTTAGGCAAACATTGGGGGAGATAGTGTACCCGGAGGGGAAGATAGGGGGATAGTGTACCACCTGAGGGGGAGATAGCGTACCCTAGGGGGGACCCCCCTCCCCCCCAGGAACTACACTGGGCAGAAATATTCTAAATGTATGATAAAGCGGAGTTTTGTGTATTGAAGTGTCACAGAACCAAGCCCTCTGTATTCCTATATGGACAAATTTTATTTTTATTTTTTGGCAAAATCATACTAGTTACGGCAGAATATTTTATGGCAGAATATAGAATATTCTACCGTGAATTTTTGGAAAAAATGCCACGGCAGAACATTCTAAACGAGCGCCGGGGGTCCCCCCCCAATGGTACCCTCCCCGCCCCGGCCTGGTACGCTACCCCCCTACCCGCCCCGCTCCGGTACCCTACCCCCCCCTACCCGCCCCGCCCCTGGCACCCCTGACCCGCCCCGATTTTTTCCCTCAAAATGCCCATTTTTCGGTCAAAAATGCCCAAATTTGACCGAAAACCTAAAAAGTGCAAAAAATCGCGCGCTACGCGCGATGTATGCACGTTATAGCATATAAAAACAGGCACCCGAAAAAACTGTGTTGTACCCTACCCGCCCCGAAAAATCTTCCCCCCCTCCCCCCCCAAAAACCGGATTCCCCCCCCCCCCCAAAATCCCAGGTACCTCCCCCCCTACCCGCCCCGGTTTTTTCCACCTATGTACCCTACCCGCCCCGCAAAAGTAGCCATAGCACTGCCCAATACCAGGGCCTACCCCCAATTATACTGTCATAAAGAACCGTTCTTTATTTTTCGTGAAAAAAAACGGTTTTTTTCCAAATACTTTTCCAGTACTTAAGCACGTAATTTCGAAAAATGTAACAATTTCAGTGCAAAATTTGTTCGAATTCGAAGTACCCAATACTATTGGGTACTTCGAAATACCCATACCGGCGGCACCCAATACCTGGTATTGGGTATTGATTGGGTGATATTGGGTATTGGGTATTGCCCCCATGCCTAGTAGCCAGTGTAGTGGATGGGGGGAAGGGTAGAGGTACCTTGCAACCACCCCGGAGGGTACCTTGCAACCAGTGCTGTGGCTACTTTTGCGGGGCGGGTAGGGTACATAGGTGGAAAAAATCGGGCGGGTAGGGGGGTAGTGTACCTGGGATTTTGGGGGGGGGGAAATCCGGTTTGGGGGGGAGGGGGAAGATTTTTCGGGGCGGGTAGGTACAACACAAGTTTTTTCGGGTGCCTGTTTTTATGTGCTAAAAAGTGCATATATCGCGCGTAGCGCGCGATTTTTTGCACTTTTTAGGGTTTTCGGTCGAAATTTGGGCATTTTTGACCGAAAAAAATGGGCATTTTGGGGTAAAAATCGGGGCGGGTAGGGTACCAGGGCGGGGCGGATAGGGGGTAGGGTACAAGAGCGGGGCGGGTAGGGGGGTAGGGTACAAGAGCGGGGCGGGTAGGTAGCGCTCCGCGCGCAAACCTCCATATAATAGGTATTTTAGGCAAATTTTCGGCCAAAATGCGAAAAAGTACCTATTTTTCGGCCAAATTTGTAGTATAATGCATGCAAAAAACACCCTTTTTTCGGACCTCAGGGGTACCTTGCAACCTTCCGGAGGCTGGGTAGGGGGGCACCTTGCAACCATCTGGATCCATCCCCCCCAAGGGTACCTTGCAACCATTTGCCTGCCACTACACTGCTAGTAGCTACCCAGGCGGGGCGGCAACCTACTGTACCACCAAAAATATGGGGCGGCAACCTACCTACTGTACCCTGTACCGGCCGAGCTAGGGGGGGAACAAAATTTTTTACGTCGAAATATTGAGGAAAATGAACTCTAACACGCTAATTTCGCGCGCAGCGCGCGATTTTTCGCCTATTTTTGGAGTGAAAAATACCAATTTTATACCGTTTTGAGCCAAAAATCGCAACTTACTGCACCCGCCGGGAGGCGGTCACCTACCTACTGTACCAGGATGGAGCGTCGACCTACCTACCTACTGTACCTAGGGGGGGGCTCCCCCACTCCCACCCCCAGCTACACCAGTGGGTGGGGGGCCCGAACCCCCAAAATTCCGATCCGCCCCGAGCCAAAAGTTGAAAAACCCGGCCCGGCCCGATTCTAGTCTCTGCCCGAGAGCGTTCCTGTTCCGGTGCTATTTTCAATATTTAAGAGCGGCCGGCGGCGTATTTTTAGCGGGCTCGATCTTTTCCGGGTTGAGTGTTGTAGATGCTCTGTTTTGGGGGAAACAGTACCGCTATCCTTTCTTCCACCGCCCTAGTCACGCCCACGTTCCTGAACTATACTGGCGGATGGAAAAAAACCGTTTTTTTTTTCACGAAAAAAAAACCGGGTCCGTCTGGGACGTGAAAAAAACCGAACAAAGCCTCAGCCTCCGGGAAACATCCGTCTTTTTTCACGAAATTTTCCAATTTTTGACAGAAGTTGGGAAATATTTTTGTTCAGAACAACTTTGGCCGAGCGCGGGCGATGTCAATGTGGCTTGTTTCAACTATTTTAGTCACAATAAGCATCAAAAACACCCATAGGCACTATACTTGCGGGTCGGAAAAAACGTTTTTTTTCCGAAAAAAAGGCGTTTTTTTCCGAGGCCCGGAAAAATACCTTTTTTTTCCGGAAATTTTTCCAAGTGGCAACTTTTGGAAAAAAACGGTTTTTTTCCAAAAATTTCCGAGATATGTTCTAAGGTTGCGAGAGTATGTTGTCAAAACCAATGTAAATCGGTACTAAACAGTTCAAAATGAGCACTTTCTAATCTCCAAGTGCATTTTTAGCCTGTTTCTGGCCATTTCCCGACGAAATTTTCTCCAAAATAGGCATTTTTGGACCATGGGTATCCCTAAGTACTGGAAAAATATTTGGAAAAAAACGGTTTTTTCGGAAAAAAACGGTTTTTTTCCAAAAATATATTTTGCGGAAAAATACGCAAGTATAGGGTAGTGTAAGTGGAATTATGGGGGGACTCAGTTTGGGGGAGGGGGGGGGAGATTGTTGGGCTACTTTGGCGGGGCGGGTTCGGTACATAGGGGGTAAAATCCGGGGCGGGTTGGGGGTAGTGTATACTTGCGGGCCGAAAAAAAAACCGTTTTTTTTTTTCGGAAAAAAACCGAAAAAAACGTTTTTTTTCGAGGCCCGGAAAAATATTCAAAAATACCTTATTTGGGCTTCCCCTATCCTTATACACTGCGGTTCTTTATCGGTTTTTTTTCCTTTCTTTCGGTTTTTTTTTCGGTTTTTTTTCACGAAATATAAAAAACCGGTTTTTCCGCCAGTATATCCCGAGTATATCCAAACGAAACGAAACGAACATTCCCTGTTCGGCGTTCGCTGCGCCCCAGAAAACCGACACCAGCCGGATTTCAAATTCCGCGCCGAATAATTTACAATTATTAGAGGCCTTATTAGTCCGCTTTTCAGACCACTTGATTTTTTCGTTCTTTGTTCCAGGAAACCCTGCTCTGTTCTCCTTCGTCGTCCTTTCACGAACAGCCGATCGCGATCGAAGAATTCGAAAGGAATTTGTGCAATCAAACGCCTCGATCTCGGACGCGCAGCGACGTTTATCTGCGATACCTGTGTGCTCAGGATATTGAATCTGTGAAAAAGTTGTGCGTCGATCTGTTCCCGATCAAGTTGGTGTTGCTGTTCGTTGATGATGTACGTCTTGCTGATCCTTTTGTTGACAGATCCAGTAGGGTAACAGATCGGCGGGCCAAAAAGCGGTCGCCCCCTTGCGGTCGAAACATCAGTTTTCCTGGGAGATTTTGAGAGTAGAACATGATCCATGATCAGGGTTAGAGAGATTTGCCTGTTTTTGGTCCAAAAACTAGGTGTCGGTTTTTTGTCAACAACTATCAACTATGTCGGGTGTTGGTTTTTTAAACTGCCGGGTGTCGGCTTTTTTCTCAGATGTCGGGTGTCGGGTACTTCCAGCTGTCGGGTATCGGCCCCCCCCCGCCCCGACCTCTATCCATGATACTGTACGAGAGGAGGTTGGTTTTTGGATTTGGATATGAAATGGCCACAGTAACAAGTGATTCTTGTTTCTCAGCTCTGGAGATTTTTTGACACATTTTCTGATGCAAAACGAACAATCACATTTCCGGAAAAAGAAACTTCTTTTTTGAGCCTGTGGTCTCTGTCTCATTGCACACGCTTTTGCTGTTCATCAATCTAAATTTTGACTGGGCAGTTGTCATACAAACTGTATGAAAAGCACAATGGTCTTCACACTATCACTGCTTGTCGCGAGGGTCATGTGACTTGCAGTGTACACAGAGGGACCAATAACAATCTGTCGGCCGACATACCGAGGGTCGAACGTTATCAAAGTTGTTGACGTTTCGACTGCGATGGTTGTTGGACAGTTTAAAAAAAATAACTAGTTTATTAGTATTTGTCGACATAAAAAAGGAAAGTGAGCCGACCGATAAGTATGTTAGGCAAACTAATGCTATTTGGTACCTGTCCAACCCAGGTACCCGGACTACTGGTACACGGAAATCACGTCTGCGCCCTCCTACTTTTCGCTGGCGGCTATTTGTTGCGAAACGCATGAAATCGTTGGATTGCTGGTCGCTGAACAACGAACGCTCAATCAGTGCAATCGTGAGGTTTGAACATTGACGATGTGTGATAATTTTCTTTTCTTTTTCTTTTTTTGGGGCAAATGTTCAGCTAATGTGTGCTTTATGCTAGCGCAAAAGGATCTTGAATGAAATTCGCGGGTGAGACCGCACGAAATAAGATTCCAAGTAATTTTTTTCAAGTCTATGCTTCGAATTTGCTCGTAGGTAGGAATTTAAGCTTCACATGGCCAGCAGTGCAGCAGTACTTTTTTAGCACGTCAAAAATTACTTGCAAGTGGATTTTTTGAAAAACAAAAACTGGTCAAAGAGTAGTGATCTATTTCTGTTATCCCGTTGATGTCGCTATAACGAATACTGACTGTATACTTGCACAGTTTGCAAGTGGAATTTTTGGAGAAATAATAAACTGTGGTTTTTACTTCAGGATCGCGATATCCTGCCAAATTCGTTTGCGGCCAATACGCGTGTCGCCTATATTCTCAGTCTCGGCGTTGCGCCAGCTTGGAGACGTCGTGGCATCGCTACCCGCCTGTTTGACCACTATCTCAGTTACGTCACTGGCGGATATACAGGTACGGTTGCGAATGGTGACAGGTTATATGGATTTTAGCGATGTTTTTCTTATTTTTTAACCGCTGTGGCCCCCGCCGGGATCCGCCCTTGCTTGCCACGAAAAAACCTTTTTCGCGGAATTTTTATCTGAGATCTAAATACTTTTCCATGTTCTTGAAGGGGGTTCTTTGTTGTTTTTTTTATTTTTCTAATAATACAATGCAAAACTGATGAGTTTTCTGTTCGGGTCAGTTTTGGGCTCGATGTCCGAATCAGTGGTGTCGTTGAGAAATCGAAATTTTCCCATACCCAGCCCAATTTTCGGGAAATTTCCCATACATACCCCCAAAAATCAAAAATTTCCCATACCAGGGGGGGGGTTTTGCCAAAAACTCAAAAATTTCCCATATCCGAGGGTGGGGGTTTTGAAAAAAATGACCCCAAAAATCTTCTAAAAGAGCCAAAATTGGTCTAAAAAGTGCTTAAAACAGAGTTTTCTTGCGGTAGTAAGCGATTTTTGACATTTTTGGACGAAAAATGGCCAATTTTGGTACTTCTCGGGGTCAAAAAGTCATTTCTTAGGGGTGCTTGTTTTGTGAAAAATTTCCCATACCCCATACCCCCGGCCGATTTCCCATACCCCATACCAGGGGGGGGTAACCCCCCCCCCCAACGACACCACTGGTCCGAATGGTGTAACCCTACGGCCGCCCTCAGACAAACTCGAAAAGCGAAAAGCAAAAAGTTTTTCAGCGTGGTCATCATCCACAGCGCACGCCAAACAGCCTCTGAAACATTTTGTTTGAGCATCACTGTGGTTTAGGCTCGTGGTTAAAGCGGGAAACCGTATATCTCATGCTTGCTTTTTTACTACGCAGTTAGACTGTTTATGTCCAACGGTCACAAAAACAACGATCAAACGAGATAAACCACGTTAAAACTGTCAGAATTTATCTTTGAAAAGTTGCTTTCAGGAACAAACGCGAGCTTGTACCGACTTACGCTCACCCTTTTGATCATGAAAGGCAGTGAGACTGAGACAAGAACCAGCTCGCTGACAGATGAAACCTTTGTGAAACATTTCACACGTGGCTGTTGATTGACGAGCCGGTTGGATTCCCTACTAAATGTTCTGCCGTTGCCTGATCAAAAGGGGGAGCGTAAGTCGGCACAAGCTCGAGTTTGTTCCCGAAAGCAAATTTCTAAAAATTAATTCTCACAATTTAAACGCATTTCATTTTGTTTGAACGATGTTTTTGTGATCACTCATCGTACATAGTCACATTTTATTGCGAAAGGCCGGATTCTGAGAGCATGCGATATCCGGTTGCCCGGTTTAAGGAGTGGCTGTTTTGCTGAACTTTTCGCGTTTGTCTGAGTCTGAGTGCGGTCTACTGCGGTGTCATGTGCCCAGACACACACAAACGTTGTGCCGGAAAAGTATTTGAAAAAGACATTTTTTCCAAAAAAATAAAGAACGGTACTTTATTTACGCCAGTATAATTTGTGATATTCTTTTTATGCACAGACGCGTCCGATGTCAAGGCCATCTATCTGCACGTGTTGCACTCGAACTACGACGCTATACGATTTTATCAGCAACGATATTTTGCCAAACATGCCAGATTAAAGTCGGTTATTGATATCGCGTTTTTTATTTGAGTTTCTATAGTTTGAGCTGTGCGCAAATCAGAGGCCGTAAGTCGACTTTTGGCGATATACTCTGACAATACTTTTGGCGAACTTTTCAATCACGTTGCCTGATCCGTAAAGCCCACGCAGCAGGCGCAGCCAGCCGAGTGTCGCTGCATTTCGCAAATCAGTACGTTAGACTTGTTAGCAAGAAGCTCAAGGCGGCGAATATAAAGAGAGCGACAGGGAGTAGAGTAGCCAATACAAAGAAGCCAGCATTAGGCGTTGACTGAATAGAGTTGCATGAGTGTGTAACAAGGGGTTGTATAAAATAGGACGACAAAACACTGGGCCGAAAAATGTTTTGTCTAGTTCATATGAATAACCTGGTTTTCGACCTCTTCAATGAAGTTAGATTATAGTCGTCACGTCAACAAGGAACCTGGAATAAGCCAGCCAGCAGCAACACAAAGTGACATGAGCTGTTGGACGGACTATACATGTAAAGCTAATCTGTTCGAACACGAGCTCTGGACCAGCAGAAAAATGCTTGAACCTTGTTGTAGCTTTTGCAATACGTGAAAATTCCACGTGCTGAGTTGGCTGAAACATTTGACACAGCCGAACTAAACCTTTGCCACGTGTGACGGAAGCCACAACTCGGCTTGTGGATGGACGAATTTACGCGAAGCACCAAATCCCGTAAACTCTTAACCTGAAGAACCTCTTCCAGAGATTACTACTGCATCGACGAGGTCTACAAAGACGCCTATACATACGTGCTGTACGTGAATGGAGGTCGAGCATATTGCTCGTGTGTGGATGGTCTCTATTTGCTCACAAGTGCCATTGCATGCCCGTTTCGACGTTTCGGTCGTCTGATCTTGAGAGCTGCCAATAGTCTTTATGGTGGTATGAACGGCTCAATAGTGTCCACTACCAGACGCTATCAACGAACCGTCCAGTGACTGATCGTTACAAGTATGCCCGTCGCAGAACTGGAGTTTCTGTTTGGGGGTGAGTTGTGAAAAACCGATTTTTAAAATGCTTTGTATCACACACCTCGTGCAATGCTATCCAGCTGGCTATGAGGTCTCCGCTGATCGGGACGGAGATCTGACACCGCCTAGTTTGATACCGCGTAATTTATTTTTTGGTGACCTCTCCGTGATTGGTTTCCTATCATCCAATCATGATCATTGTATGTTGAGCTCCCTTGTCCCCCTGTCGTCGCATAATAATCATCTAGATAATTTCAAAAAATGGCTTGGATCCTCATGAAGCTGTTGTTCAGCACAAAATGTATATTTACTGTTGAAATGGTTAGTTGGTGTCAAATTGTATGATAATTGTCTTTGCTGTGATCAATATTGCATTTACAATAGTCCTCGTGTTTTTGGTTGGTACTCAAGAAGAGGTGTCATTCAATTATTGTTGTATTTATTTTTGTAATGTTTTGCTGAAAGTGTTGTATTTATTGGCTTGGCATAGTTTTATGTGCATAACGAAAGTGTTTCTGTGATAACTGACGTTGGTGACCCATGTCAAGGTTGACGTCTACACGAATAAATTTCTTTTATGGAGCCCAGTCGTATTCTGCTGCTAATACAACAATAATAATTATTATTCACAGTTCTGCAACCAAATAGTCAGTCAATGTGCGTCAATTTACACAACAGTCCTCCATCAGCAGCAAAGGCTTGTCCGGTTATGAAGCTTGATTGAGTTTTGTCGCATAGGAAATGTATCAGATGCCCGATTTCGTTCTCTTGGCCACTCCGTTTTAGTGCGCACGCGTTCGACCAAAAGGTGTGCAGTGACTGAAAACGTTGGCGTTCGGTGTGTTTGTGGTTAGTTATGAAACTCGACATTGTGGCAAAATGGGTGCAATCATATTCTGCGTGCAGTTTGCATTTTTTAGTTAGTTCTTTTAGTGAACCATCAGGATCATCAAGCTTCGTGGTCGTGTCTGCTGCATCTGCCTTCGGTCACGTGAGTTCGAAACTTCGATCCGCGAGTAGAACGCTGGTTGCATCTGTTAATCGCAAGTTTCTTCAATTACACTACAGGCACATCACCAAGGCACGTCCGATCCGACAACCAAATTTTAACATTAGCCCCATCCACGTTTTTATGCTGCGAGCACACACGCACGCACCTTGTCGCCCTCCAACAATTTTGCATTCAATGGTGTGTCCACAAGTCCGGGCATGACCGCATTCACACGAACACCACTCGCGCCCAATTCGATGGCCAACGCACGTGTCATTGAGTTGATGGCACCTGGAGAATCGGAGCGTTTTGAATGGCATAGTTATGCACTTTATGCTGGCAAGCGCGTCTGGGTTTGACCTTGACTTCAATACACGTTCTGGCGCATTATACACAACATATGAAACAGCAGCCAGCCATATGGTTGTGTGCACTGGGTCTATACCGTAGCAAGCACACATGCGTGTTATGCATGGACACGGCTGGCTGAGGTTTCACGAATGGGTGTGTCAAAATATTTTTACCCTAAAACCAGGTCAAGCCCCACGATCGAACAAGCATGACCAGCAACGTGCATCCCATACTGATGTTTCGGCTTCCATCTTCTCGTTTGCACCTACTGGTAGGCTAGCAGCCAGGGGTTGAGCGAGAATGTGGAATTATGTTCATCTTGGCTGCCCGTTTCGGCACTGTGTTGTCACTGACGAGCGCGGTCCACCCGGTCATCGTCGGTCATACCCTTGGCTTCACTCAGTATTCCAACATCAATAACCTTTGCTCATCGCATAAACACTGTTATTCGATGTGGTACGCTCCGCATGCACCGAGCTCACATTCACCACAGCGCCCTCGCACGCTATCAGATTTGGTCTGAAGAGCTAGAGATGACTTTTTTCAAATTATCGACAAAACCTTGCAACTACAATCCACTTTTTGTAAGAAAAATTGCAGACACCTGAGCGCTTTGATGAGCATCCAAGGCACTCGGGTGTTGAGGTTCATGATGTAGTCGTAGTCATCCATTGTCATCTTATCAATCGATGTTTCACTGCCCTTGTTCCAGCCGGCGTTGTTGACCAAGGCATCGATCTTATGATTTTATGAAGATTTTTGTTTTTGTGTGTGTCAGGCAGGACCTCAGTCTGTCAACATGAATGGTGCGCTGTGGTTTTCCCCAGCTGGCGGGTTTTTTTTAATTCTGCAGACGGCTTGGCGCTTCAGGTTTTCAAAAAAAACAGCAGCCCTGAATACATATTTGCTGGGGACGGTGTAGACCTAAGCCTAACCCGAAACCAATGCCTGAGCCTGGTGTCCAAGGTAAATACGATATGTACGTGCCTTCAGTACCCGCTCTTTTGTCCGTACCAAGAAGGTGTTCCACACTATTTCCTGCTTCGGGCACAATAACCGGAGCCGGGTGCAGTGCACCATAGGCCGCCGTTCGTATATATGTACGTTGGTGTTGACTCACCTTTCGATCTTTGAGCGTCTCAGTGAAATTGAGTAGCTGTTTGGAGTCGGTGAGTTCCACTTGATGATATTCATTGATCGATGATCGTACGTCGTCGTACGGCTCGCTCAGTTTGTCAATCACAATCGTGTACCAACCGTGGTCGTGCAGCACGCGCGCCGCGCCTTAAAATAGATTTATTTGAGCAGTGCTTCTTTGTTCAACTTTTCCATTTTTTTTGTCACAGCAGTGTATTTTCATGGATAATGTAGATGTAACATTAGTGGTGCCTTATCTAAACCTGCACCGATCCCGCGAGCGCCGCCGGTGATCACAGAGACCCGCTGGTCATTGGTCGCCATAACCTGATGATGGATAATGTCGATTTATTGATTTACACAGGATCAGCACTAACATGACAAGGTCACGCCTGTTTAAAACGACAAAAATTGTGCAGACGCCTGTTTAAAAACTTCTAAAGAAAAGAAGAGCCGAAATTAATAGTCAAATGCACACGGAGCACATACATAGCACGTGAAAGAAAAGAAAAGAAAATTATATTGACTGTTCTAGGGCTGCATAACGATATGGTGCGCGAACAATCGTGCAACTCGCCGATGACATGGTCAAAACGTGACTACCTTACAATAGAACAGGAAGGATATGGAAGAACATTCGTGTGTGTATGCACGTGAGCGGTGGTGAAAGCATTATGGACATGACATGAGATACAGTCGCAACGCGCCTGCCTACATCCAGGCGGTCCTGGTTTCAGGCAGAACCGTACAAAAATATAGATATGCTTTTTTTTGATATTGTGGTGAGCAGTTGGTTTGCAATAACATAAAATAAAATATGCTGATGCTAAAAGATGGAGAGAAGGCTTTATATGTTTATTCAACGTGGTGGGGATGTGCCTGTTTATCAGTGCATTTGCAGTGCGCTATCTGTGCAAAATTACTAGTTTTCATGTATTTCTTGCCAACATGGTTAAAATGGTGTTCAGGGTTTGTGTGGGCACGCGTAACTTTTGTGTGTCGCAACCTATAACTGTAGGTATTCGTATAAAAGTGGCCGGGCAATCGAAAATAGCCAGCCTGCGCAAAACTGCTTTGTGCAAGAAAAAAGAGCAGAGACAAAAGAGCAGGGTAGGGCTTTGTTGCAATGGCTAAGGCTTAGGGATATTTTGTTTTCAATCGTTTAGGCATTGAATTCATTGACGTTGATAGGTAGTTGATACACGTTCTTTTCTAGGGCCACAACGCGATTGAGGCTAAATATCTCGCTCTACCCCTAAAAGCGTTCAGACTTCACAGAAGAACATTGCTGCCGTCGGTAACATATCATTGTTGAAACAGTGATAGTCAATCGACGGTATACAATAGATACACAGCAATACAGCAGCTCGATGTCATTAACATAACTGGCCCAGTTCTCAGATTTCCGATCGCCGTGAATATCAGTCACCAACTAGCTACAGCACAACGCTGCACCAGCGCGCTCCCACGCTTGGACCCAGTGATGCCAGCTCGTGACCAGACATCAAGGAAGTGCACACATACAGGCACCAAATCAAGGTATATGACTAAGGGCATCTGCAGCACAAGCCTAGCAGCTATATACACGAATGTGCGCACATGGGTGAGGCG
>JASAMV010002164.1:0-19523 GCA_030248065.1 Rhynchonema sp. JSB1_4
TGCAGATTCACACCCCGTGTACCGATGAGACTCCAACCCAATGTGGTACCTGTTAGTTAATTCTAAATGAAAAGGCTTCGGGTTGGTCATAACCCGTGTTGAGATGCCTTTTGTTGCGTTTCATATTCACACACTTTCAGACCAATCCCATTTCACATCGCTGCGCGAAACCGAAGGTACAAACGCGATACTAGCGAATCACACAAATGTCGAGACGAAACTAAAGTGTGCGCTGTTGTGTTACAAAGACTGTCCGTGTTTGTCATTGACCTACAAAGGTACTATTGATGTGAAGGGATGAGTTCCCTTATTTGCCACTGGCTTGTAGCTGAACGGAGGAACATTGACCAAAACGATAACGAACCACTTCTTCAGTTGACACAAGCGAATGTCTGCTGCACAAAGCCAAGCCCAGTGATGAATGTTTCACAACGACGAACAACCAAAATGCGATCATGTACATTAAACAATAGAATACTTTACATTCGTCATTTTTATACATGGCTCGCTGTCAAATTTACAGTTTCTAATATAGTGACAATTTCTGTGGCTTTTGTCGTGAAACAGTTTCCTTCGATATTCATGTGAATGACAATCTATACTACTAAAGGCGAACTAAGGTTAAATCCGGAATCCGGAAACCGGAAATAATTTGCATACAAAAATACAAAACATTTCCGGACTCCGGAAATATTTCCGGAAAACGCAGAAATTTACATGCAAAAATAATGCGTTTTCCGGAAATATTTCCGGATTCCGGTTTCCGGATTCAACTTAAGTCCGCCCTAAAACAGGAAGACGTAATGTATGTATGTGTGTATGTGTGTGGCCCCTCCCTCGGAAGGGCGGACGGGTCAATTTTCACGGGTAGCTTTGGGTATGCTAACAGGTCTCCGGAGGGGAGGCACGGCACGGGCGCGGGGCTGTAGCCGGGCCGTAGGCACGGGTCCCGACTAGTACATGTAATGACACAAAGTGACATTACTGTATGTATGTATGTACATACCAAGGCGTTTGGGTAGCGGTGAATTACTGACTGCTTGTTCATCGATAAGAAAAAAGTTTGCCATTGGTTTGATCGTCGTGTTGTATACATATTGTCTTGACACAGTGTACTACGAAAAGGACAGTGTTTGAATCAGTTGCATTATCATTGCATTTTCAATTCAACACAAGTATATTTTCTGCACACCATTGTGCCAGACGAAAACAAACAACCAGATTTTCTTCATGCAGTCTCTCACGCATATACCATTTCATCCATATGGCAGAACAGAAAGCACTGAAGACATATGAGCGTGGCGGATAATTGTTTCCGCCATTATTTTAAGTTGCAACAAATGTGAATAGATAGTAAAAACAACCATGGCTGCGAATCGCTCAAATCTGCTGCGTGTGGGCACCATTATTGCACCACCAGGCACGAATGCATGTTCGAGATACACTCTGCTGCCTGACCCGAGCTTGAATTGTAGCCGACCAGGTCAGCTTCAGGCCTCTCAGACCAGACCTATTAACTGGACACTCCAAAACTTTCAGGTGTGTACGCCGAAGTGGTTGGTGCGCTTCTACAAATGCTGGGCTACAAACGATCTGATTACGAAATCATCGAATTTCATGATGGATGGGGCAGCAAGGTGAATGGCAGTTGGAGTGGAATGTTGAAACATATTGAGGACGGTCGGTATGCTGTTTGTACATGTGGAAAATATTGAAACATCCGCACTAGTTTGCGATGGGCTCAATGCCGTGAACTGAATTTCAGACAAAATCGATCTGTCGGCCACCGGGTTCTTTCCATTGGATTCGCGAGTTGCTGATTTCTACCCAACTTTTCCGGTCACCTTATGATGCACAAACTTTCACACAATTTCATTGCAATGATAAATTATCCCCTTCCTTCTCTGCGCATCTTAACCGGGCAAACTTTATTCAGATAATCTTCCACGACGACCCAGCGCTACTCGTGCCGGCCGCTCGTCCCAATGTCATAAATTCAGCCCTGTTGGTCGTGGAAATATTCAACATTTACGTCTGGCTGGCCATATTGGCCATAACTATCCTTCTTGGTTGGTCAAACTTTGGTTTGATGTTTAGCATCACTTACGTGAGCAAAACAGTGCAAACAACCCATGTTAGGCGTTGTGATTGGTTTTGGCACCCCGTATGTCGAGCCAGAGCCGAACCCGAACCTAGCGTTCCACATTGTGCGCTACGCAGCGCCGAAATGCGCCGACGGTTATGTGCGATTCAGCAGCAAAGGCGGTACTCAATTGTGGCTGATGATGGGACTGGCGATGACGTTGTTCCATGAATTGTACCAGGTGTATGGATGGCATTAGGCCTGGTTTTAGGCTTCTAAGGCAGTATTAATGCACAAGAGCCTGATTTTCAGGGTCAGCTTCGGGGCGTGCTACTCAGTCCGACTCGACCTGCGAGTTTCAAGAACGAGTACGAAGTGGCAGCCGCTGTTGCCGCAGGTCAAATTTCCACACATTTGCAACAGAGAAATTTCAGTCGGTAAAATTTGCTTTTATGATATCGAAATGTAATGTGCTTTTTGACGTCTAGGTCAACTGGAATTAATTCTCACGCACAATCACACGTTCTACACGGCAAACATGAACATGAATGAACAAGGAGTGATGAAACGATTGGGTATGATGCTGTGACAGCAGTGAGTTTAGCCCGTTTCGGCCTTTTTTCACAGACAGGCGAGGTGCCAGGCCTCGTCGGTGCGAACACCTCTGGGAAACTGGCCTCCAGTTAAAACTGTGGTCATTTCTACTAAAACCTCAAACCAAGTTTGCTTGGAAATTTAGACTGGAGCTCAAAACGTTTCTTTCAGCCGAAGCAACTCAATACCATCCGTACCGTATCAACTACGACACGCCGTATCTGAGACGAGCCATATCGGAGGGCAAAGCAACTGTGCTCGGAGACCGCTATATTTTACAAGTGATCTTTTAGAACCGTTTTTTCGGAGACAAAAAATTCGACAAAACAACCAAACTTCGAATTGAGGATATTCTGCAAAACTCATGCGGAATCGATGTTATTGAGATGAAGGAGTACTCGTCATTCACCAGTGTGTTGTTCATGAAGAATTCTCATCCGTTGAGACACAATTTGAGTGAATCTGTCATCAAATCGATTAGTAAGCATGCTTATTCATATGTTCTTTGAGTTTGTCTATTTGAAATCCAATGCCGAAGTTTACCACAACTGGCAGGTGTAAGCCTCATCAAATCCAGTCAGTCAGTCGCAAGGCAGCAACAACAGCAATTTTTCTCTTCTTTAGGTCGCATTTTGGCTCTCGAAACTAAGTACCTTTCGCTCGGTGTCAGTACATGTGAGGCACCGTCACTGGATTCCGGTCGTAAGCCACTGGGCTTATTGCACATGTCTGGTGCGGTTGGATTGTGGATGGCTAGTGTGTGGATACAAGAGTTCCTTTTTTAAAAGAAGAGGGAACAGCTTTTGGTAGAGTTTCTTGAATTGCGGTTTTTTTTTAATTTTAGTTGATGTTTACAGGTCGGCGTGGTGGTTAGCGGTTCTGGCCTTGCAATTGAGAAAGTCGTGAGCTACTACATCAAACTAAAAATGGTCCCAATAACTTCGTGAACTTAAGGGAGATACGGTATGTATATGCATTATGAGTTATGACATTCTCCGAAACACCTTGAATTTATTGCAACGTTAACGTCTGGTATGAAAAGAGTGGTTATTTTGAATTCTGGTTAACACGCATTATTTCCTACCAAATAAATATTCTGTCGTTTATCTGACTACCGTTAATAATGTTTCATCAACATGATGCTATTCCCAGACTAATCCAGCCATTTCAACATCGTTTTCAACAGATGTTTCACCCTAGCTGCGAACCCACTGGGTTGTTCTTCTATTTGCGTGTGTTGTGCGGGCGGGTACCAAATGGCGCCACTACGCGGACATGAGGATGTGCCAGCGGTCGGTTCGGCATTATCCCGTCCGGCGTTTCCATAACGACCGTTGTGACAATCAATCGGATGCAAACTCTTGTCAACGCAGATGCGCACCGAATTCAGATAGGTCTTATGCGTCTGCAAGTGAAACATGAGGTTGAAAAAGTATTTTCAGTGAAGATTCTGGAAGGAAACATCAACCAACTTTTCTATCCTCAACACATTCCAAAAGGCAGATTTTTCCCGTGGAATTCAGAATTGAGCCCCAAATTTTTTCCTCGGTGTAACTGACGCTGGTTGAAGGTGTGATGCCAGCTTTGGAAAGGAAGCTGCAAATTTCGCCCAGTGAGCATATCAAGAAGAAAATACAGTTCTTTCTTGCATTGTAATCAAATGCGCTATCGGATATCAAGAGGAAAATACAGTTCTTTCTTGCCTTGTAATCAAATGCGCTATCGGTTATCAACAAGGTGATCAGAAAAGATCACACAGAACCAACACAAAATAGAAGCAAACGT
Organism: Rhynchonema sp. JSB1_4; assembly: GCA_030248065.1. NCBI lineage: Eukaryota > Metazoa > Nematoda > Chromadorea > Monhysterida > Xyalidae > Rhynchonema > Rhynchonema sp. JSB1_4. The sequence goes on from JASAMV010002164.1 coordinate 4,463, forward strand.
GCCGCTTCCGAATTCGGGATCCCGAGGGGAATTTTCAATCCCGATGTCGATCCCGAGAGTTCAAAAATATACACCGAATCCGACACTTTTTTTATTAAACCCGAATCCGTGAGCTCAATCGCGCTCAATCCCAATCGCACCTTGAAATATTCAACTGATCTCGCAGCAACAGTGCGTGAAAGAAGTAGTTGTATTCGCCCTTGACCGCAGCCACCGATTCCGAACACGAGCCGTGCTTTTCCCATTCGTGTTGCCTGAAACTGGGTGAATGTTGTTGGAGTAAACCACGTAGTGCAAAACCAGGAGCTCAGAAACCAAGGCCCAAACTGATCGTCCGAATATGCTCCAGCCTCAGTCAGTTAGATTTGATCGCCTGATCTGATCAGTTCAGCAGGCAATTGGTTCGGCTGAATAAAGTTGTTTTCCACCGTTTTCTCTCGTAAAATAAAACAACCAACCAAAAGCTATCAACCGTCGTACCAACTTCAGTGTTTGGCCAGCCGGCTTTCAGCTGGTCTTCCAGGGACTGAAAAAAGTCACGCTTTTTCTGAATATCTTGCATAATTCTGCAGGGCAGTTACCTACAGTACAGTATGTACATGTTGTATACTCACCTTGACTTTGCTGTAGTCCCATTTAGCATCTGGCACTTTACAATAAGATGGGTAGGAGCCATCATTTCGATCAGGCCTGCAACAAGGATTGATTTGAAAATGTTTAATGATTATTTTTTACTAATTTTGAGAAGAGTTTTCAGTCAAGATGGTCTTCAGCACCACGGAACAGTTATGAGCACATGAGTTTCACACGAACTGAGTTTCACAGGTCAGTTCAACCACCCTAATCATGTGTGACAATCAGAGTTGAAAATGAGAAAACCGTATCTCCGCATCAGGACTAACCAGAGACCATGTACAGACCAAGTGTTGCCTGTTTCTGCAGGTACAACACAGCTGTTCGGCTTCTCGTCATTGTAGACAATGCACCCAGAGGTGGCCCAGTGCTGGGCGAACAGAAAATAGTCGAAATTGTCATTGCATCGCACATCAGCGGCCAGCGACAGGCTCAAGATGTAAAAACATCGTGAAAGAGGAAGGCTTGATTCAAGCGAACAAGCTTCTCACTGACTCTAGATACTCAAAAAATACAATTTACAGTATAGCTGAACAACTAACAGTAATGCGAATGCAACTGATTCAAACATTGTCATCTTTCGTATTGGATTATTCATTCAGCAAGCGAAAGTTGCTATTTCTGGAGCAACGTAGCAATTTAAGCAACATTAGACCTTATCTTTGTTTTTGGCGTGCGAATGAGCACAGTTGTGTCAACATGTATTGGTCGCACAATGACTTTATAAGAATTGGTCAAATTTTTTTCCTGAATCGTAAAGAGGGAAGGAGGGGGGGAATACCCGCGCGCGGCTCACACAACACACAAAAAAGAAAATTTCACACCCCGCAACGTGGTTGATCTGCTAGATTATTTTCACAAAACACAATCACAAATAGCACAGTGGTTAAGAGTGACTGAACGTGAAAATCAGGATTGATTTGATGAATTCTTATATAGTCATTGTGCGACCAATACAACACACTTGTTCAAGTTCAAACCGGTGGCAGACTTTTTTTTTATCGATGAACAGGCAAGTCAGTAATTGAGCGCTACCCAAACGCTTTATATAGAGTCACGTACGCATATGCGGGTATCAATATATCTACGTCAATCACATGAATATCGAAGGAAACGGTTTCTCGACAAAAGCCACAGAAATTGTCCAAATGTTAGAAACTGTAAAATTGACAGCGAGCCATGTATAAAAATGACGCATGCGTGAAGTATTCTATTGTTTAATGTACATGATCGCATTTTGGTTGTTCGTCGTTGTGAAACATTCATCACTGGGCTTGGCTTTGTGCAGCAGACATTCGCTTGTGTCAACTGAAGAAGTTGTCTGTTATCTATCATCTTTTGGCAAAGCACGCCACAAGACACCACCCACCGTTCGTTATCGTTTTGGTCAATGTTCCTCCGTTCAGCTACAAGCCATACTGGCAAAATACAGTAAGGGAACTCATCCATTCACATCCACCTACATAAAGTACACCTCTGTAGCTCAATGCCAAACATCGACAGTCTTTGTGGACTTGTTTGACTGCGCTGAAACATCAGCTTGTCAACTTGATCTTGTATGTAGGCAGACTATGGTCAGGTCGATTTTTGAAGCAACGACACAAACTTGAGAATTATTGTGACTGGGTGCTGGGTGTGCGCATGCGGTCACCGTCTCGCTTCGCTTCCGACTAGCTTGGCTGTATGAGTTGGTGGTGGTGCTTGGGCTGCGTTGTCGGTCGCGATGACAAAGTGTTCAATAAAACATCACGCGATGAAACATCAGCCAGTCAGGTGAAACATCAAGACAGAGAAAAACGAAAGGCTTGCGTGTCGTTTAATTTTTTTGTTCTTTTTTATATTGCTATTCACTTACGTTGCAGCTCTGAAATTCAGTTGGAGCACGAGCAATGACTTGTCAAGACACGCGTTGGTTGGTGTAAGAGGCGACAAAATCACAAAAGTTTTGATATTGTGAACAAACCTGCCAGATTGACGAGTTCGGTGAGCTCGTCGCAGACTGTTTTCAACGAAACGGAGACAGGGCTGGAGCGGCACTCATTTCTTGCTGAAAATGCATCACAATTGGCACTCTGCCAAATGAGTTGCCAAATGCGCTTTCCCGCATTCTGCGATTCCTCTGTCCATTGTTTCTCACAATGCACGTCACGTGACCAAGACAGCACTGCATACCGGACCACTCACAACGTCTGATTTCGCCCTGTCTGTCCCTCATGCAGGTCCTTGACATTATTTTTGTGTTTTTTAGTTCCACTTTAGGTTACATATTACGTGTAATATTTGATTTCCAATATTTGACAAATTAGCCAGCTTGTTGCTGTTGTACATACATATGCAAACACACTGCCAGGACACCTCGTGGCACCGTTACGCAGCACACCTTGATAGTAGTTCCAAGAGTTCCATAAAGTTCCCCGCCAGTCCTTTCTTTTCACAGACGTTACCGATATTTCATTCAAGGACTCATCGCTGAAAGTTTTGACCCGAACTTGAACCGCGGAGACCCAGAATCGTTTTGTACGAGCACGATGTTTGTGCACAAGCATTTGAAAGTCAATTTTCTTATTTCGCACCAGTCGAGGCTAAAGTTAGCAAGCAGAGGCGTCGCCTCCCGTAAATTCGTCAACTCAGGCAGGCACTTGAAGTACTCACTTAGAGAGGTGCCAGGCCACTTGCTTAACGCGACACCATTTTAGCGTATCTAAATTTCAGCAAATGTTTTTGGGTGCAATTAGATAAACTCACATGTACAAACGCGCTCTACCAACACATTTGGCACCCAAGACATAGTGAAAAGTGTACATCATGTGAAGTAAAAACGCATTTTTGTTATCAGAGTGCTGTGCTTTGCGCAAAATTCATGGTTTGGTTCAGAACCTTTGATGATTTCATTTGGTCTTAATTCTTTTACCAGAAATGTGTTTTTTTGTTTTTCATTCGCTTGTCCATACCACCTTAGGCAAGTGAGCCATCATAGCCGCTAAGCCTCTCCTCGCAGTTTTAACTTGCATGGTTGTTTTACAACGGTTATTCCTTCTGAGTTGATATGTATGTTTTCAGCAAATGCCAGCACAACAATGAATTGGACAATCTTAAAACAAAGCCTTGTCTGCGTTCTGATTGCAATTAACCAATGTTTATCCCATATTCACGATTTGTACCCAGCCATTGCCTCTCCCGACCAACACCACGCATCAGCATCGTCCGCTTATGAACCGCCCAACGTATGCTATGCGTGTTTGCAGGTTTGTTTTGTCTATTTTCATTCAATTCGCTTCTTTTTTGTTTGGCTCCCCCCACCCGGTGGCTAGCTGTGCTTGAAGGAAAGAGTTTCGATGCTATAATCAAAGTACCTGGTGAGGAGAATGAAGAAGAAGAAGATCCGTTGACGATTAGCCACGTGGCACTTTTTATAATCATGCTATTGTATTTCCTTCTGACTTCAGGGTAACCCTATCCGAACCAACGGCACTGGTGCCACGTATCTGTCCAAGTCCGGCTGTCCCCTGGCGCCAGTCAATTGTGTCAAAGGCGAGCGATCCTGCATCTATGGTGTCGTCTACGCGGGACCGTACGAGTTCCTCATGACCGGATGCTATCCCGAATTTTACAAGGCACGTTCTTCTTTCCAAATTATGTTTGGGTTGCGTTTGACCTACGTGAAAAACTAAAAAAATCGTCACCAGATGCAAAAGAGATGACCAGTGTTGACCTCGTTTGCTGTAAAACATGACGTTGCGCGACAAGTTATGTAGTCCAGCTCTCGTGATTGGGTCTGGGAAAGTTGGGTCTGGCACAGTGCAAAGCTTTGGCATAATGCTGTATCATCATGGTCGCGGTCATGGTAGGCTCAGGGGCCCAGGTGGTTCGAAAGTTCACGACGATAAGCACTTGCATCCATTTTCAACGCATGACAGCTCCAGTTATAATTACAGGACCCGCGCCGATGCTTCAAACTTGACAAGGACATGAACCCTACTAGTGGCCGGCGTCTGATGCGTGCCAACTATTGTCTGTGCACGCAGGGTGATCTATGCAACAACGCCGCGTTCAGACACTACGCCCGACACAATGAATTTGTCAAGTTCAAAAAGGCACGTGCTTTATGCGTTTGTATTTTCCAAAGAGCTACGGTATACAGTATGTGCTGCTAGGAGCTACACGTTCGCGACATAGATCGAAGGTACACTAGAGCGCAGGTGAACTCGAGTTCGTTTTGAGACTAGTTTAACTTCACACGTTAGCTGGTCCAAAAACTGTACCATACCGCTTGACCTAAACGCCCATTGTGAAAAGCGTCCATTGTGTCATACTCAACGTTGCTTTCAGCACGTGCCGTCTATCGACATACCGCCCACTCCCACAACAGAATCACCCAACTTCAATTACAATCGCCAATTATTGATCCCGGTTCGACCAACGGATTTGATCGGAGACTCCGAAGACTCGCAGAACTCTGTTTTGCGCATAACTGACGTCGCCTTGACAAAACAAGGAACGCGCGGGTCAGACTTCGCCGAAGGACCTTTGTACCCTCGATCAAGCCCATTGCCCGTTGCCACCACGCTTGTTCCATGGGTGATCCTTGACGTGGAGACAAAGCCACCAACGACGACGGCTAGATCCTTGGTGGACAGCCAAAGAACTGACACTGACCCCCTGATGTCCACAAGGTCGAGCACGACAGAGTCGGCACACAGTCTGTTCTTGGAGAACCTCAGGGAAAAGGAATTGGAGAAGGACCGGATCAGCAGGTCGGAGTCGACGTCATATGATCATAAATTGAGCAACAAACAAAGAAAGAACGTGATTTCGATGACGACGGGAATCGGGGTGAAAAACGCTGTTCATGATGACTGTGCAGTGTTCTTGATGCTTAGTTGCCTTTACATAACGTTCAAACTGGATTTGAGTCTGTGACTAGCAATGTTGCGCATAAAATTATTCCAATAAAATTATTCCTTCAAAAGCTGCTGAAAAATCCCTTGAATACAACACCACGCCACTGCAATGATAAACGTCAAGAACCCTCAAAGCACCGCAGTTTCTTTCCAATGTTTTTGTTTTCGTCTGTCGGTTTTATTTCGCCTGGGTTGTACGGTGTCGTCAATTTCATCAAACTCAAAGATCATGTCTCAGCGCTCATATGTACATACAACCATCGCATTTGGCCCTATAGGAGCTCTTGAGCGCAAAAATAAAACGGATGCACGGCATACAGTGTCAGACAATCGACATCGTTGAATTGTGTCGACAGACACGTGACTTTAGCCCATTGCACAGGCATCGCGTGCTGTAACGTTACACCTCTGTTGAATGCGAAGGCGGATTCGATCCGATCGGGTAACCAGGTTTGTGGGCATATTCGAGTTTGATTGTTCCACATTTTTTCAGTTTGATAATCTGCCCATCCCCTCCATCAGATCATCATGTCAAGGCTGTTTCCTTTGGTTTGTTCACTCGCTTATGGTTGCTTGCCGGGGCACATTTTTCGGCAATACCTGACTTGAAGAAGCCAGCTAACGCATCCTTGAATGTGCATGGCGTAAAACCGAAGCGCTTCAATCTTGGTATACTAAAATGGAGCCGTATCACTCACACTCACTTCACTGAAACTAAACTGATCTGTCATGCATGCACACATTGACGCACTCCGCCAAAGTTGCCGAAAAAATTGTGTTATAGTGGCAGACAGCGGGCGCTGGGCTGCAACCTCGCATACAAATCAGGTCAAGTTTTGAATTGCACACCAGCAGTATGGGCGCTGGTTAGCCTCGTGTACCTAACCCAGCCTTCATCTATTATCAGTTGTTGTTACAAACGACCTGTCGTCGCGTTAACCTGATGTTTCATGACCAGCGCCATAACCAAGTGCGCAATGAAGCCCAGACAGGACCAAGCTTTTCACAGCACCAGCTCCAACAGTACGCAGTCCGCCCAATCAGCCTCAAATGATTTGGAAACGGGCCCCACTATCCTGAAGGGATGGCAACGCGCCAGCGGCACTGCAAATTAGCATTCTTTGAGGGTCGTTGGAACTTCCTGTTGGCTATCGTACCTCAACTCAACTTTTGTTTTATTGCGCAACTTTTTTATGCGTTTTTGCTGTTTCGGTTTTGTCTTAGTAGGTGGAATACAGAATTGGGGTTATGATGTTTTAATTGCCCTGAAGGGCAAGCCACGGATACAGACGCAGAGGAAATATTTTTGAGGCATGGTTTCATTACACCAGGTTTCCTGTTATTATGGTAGTCATTTTCATTACTAAACTGGGTGCCTTCCGACTTATTGCTAAGATAAGAACATAATCTTTGATATCCACAAGACATTAAAGGGATTGACTAAGATGTGCAATCATATAGCTATACCTACATAACTTGCTATACCCACTGTGGTGAGAACCATGGTCAAATGCATCAACAATGGATGTGTAGTGCTTTATTATCAAACAGGACTCGTATAATTCGCGACTCGTGCTAACACATCCCAAAACTTCCTTTGTGACAAAAAAAATCTGCTGTTTTATTTTTAGTTGCGTGCTGTCCGCACGTGGGCAACTCTGGCTTGCGGTTTGAGAATTGTTTGACGCTGACTTTGTTGCGGTTTGACTCTGAGCGCAAACAAAGCCAATCACCGAGAGAGCCTCCGGCTAAGCCCGAGGTTTCGAAGAGCATTAGTCGGCCGTTTACGGCTTTGATTAAGACAAAAAGTGGCCATACATAGGCGTATCTATGTATAGCTTCGCGCTATAGTGTCCTCACACCAGCCTTGTGTGCCTTATGTCTTGTCATGTCCTTGAAGATCGCGCATATCCTGCTCTGCAGAAGAGCGTCGAGAAATCTAAGGTGCACGAAAACATACATTTTCACTTAACAAGGTAAATACGACCACAAACTTCTTCAACTGGTTCACAAAAAGTGCTGTATTCCGAATAAAATCGCATCTCGCCTATATCCTCTGCAAACCATGTGAAGGATCGCGGGCTGCTTTTGCACGGGAACGCAGAGCCCCATTTTGCTTGAGGCGGAAAACCCCATTCATTTCCGCATAATGCGCTGCTGAGACCAAGAAACGCCTATGTTCATTTTTTTCGCTGCGAAATATATTTTATTCAAGTCAGCTCAGCCCCACACACTGTCAGTTTTATCCACAAGTATCCCTTGACTGAGTGTGCTTCTGGAGCATGATTCAATTGCAAGCATGTTACAGATCTCACAAAAAGTTTGGGGGTAATGTTCCGCGAAAAGCGAGTGTCCCGCTGGGCCCGCGTGCGTCGCGGGTGACCTTTGCCGCACCTCCCGCGGGTCGTCCGCACCATGCGTGCCCCGCATTCTTGCCTTGGTTGGGCATGACATGATTTTGTGGACTTTAGACTGCATTATTGATTTCTATTCCAATCAAAAACAGTCACAGCTTATGTAGCATATAGCTGACAAGCACGTGAATCGCATTGCAGGTCAATAGTGCATTTACCACACAAATTAACTAGCAAAAAACAAAAAAAATGTAAAATATTTCAAAATAAACCAATTGCGCAGCCAAAGAAGGCTGTGGGGCCCGCAGCCCCCACGGTGCGCAGGCGTGCGGGGCTGACTACCCGCAGGTGATGCGGCTGGCTATGTTTGTGTGTTTCGCGGGGCACTACCCCCAAAACTTATTGTGAGATCTGTACATGCCCTCTGCTTGGCGAGATACAGATTCTCACGGGTCCATCATGCAGAGCAGTATTGTCATGCCCCAGATTGTGTTCGCCGGTTCCTAAAAAGTATCGTCAAGACGTGCAAGTATGCACGATGTTTATGTCTAAGCCTGCCCACGTTCCCCAAGCGCGTGGTGCTTCAACATTTTAAAACACGTTATCACAAGCCGAGCAGTTTGAGACTCTTTCAGGTCTCCCACCAACCATATCGTGCCCCGAAGGCAAGAAGAAATGGTCGTAACTGCACTGGTTACATGCTTGCGTATTGTGTGCAATATGGTGGTGAATCAAATGTCAAAAAAATTCGAAAAATTAGGACCTTGTTGTTTTGTCGTTTAGGTGTATAATTTCGGCTCAAACTTGCATTAGGTGCAGGCTTTTGGCTCGGCGCTCACTGGACTTGCATAGAAATAACATCAGCTGTCCGCTGTTTCTTTATTACGTCCTTTTGTTCGAGCGCCACAAGTGCTTTCATAGCAGGAAGGAAGTCTCATTGAAGGAATTTCATCCGAGAAACCCGATGAACCAACTGAGGTATACATGTATAGGTATGGACCATACACATCACCAAACCGATGCAAACCTTGTTTCGTGTGTGCGTAATGTATGAAAACAGTATTTATACTTCCAGTAGGTTTGTGCATCATACATATGTACAACGTGTGGAATTCATTTGATATTTTCCTTTTTTCCTTCGGATGCGGCAAATACCGTGCTGCACTGACAGCAGAACGAAGATAGCTGTATTACGTACGGTAGACATTTGGTATTATAAATGCATTGCTGATTGTTTCATGCTTGTAATGGCCCATTATCACACGCGGTTGACGATTTCAACACCCGGAGGCAATCCCTGTTATTTGATTAGCCTAATGGCATGTGCTGTACGGTGCAAGCCTGGTATAGAACAAACGCATTACGATAATTCAACTGCTTCTGTCTGTGACTCGTTTGCTCACTTGCAGACGGACCAGTTTTTGTGTTCCGCCAGACCGTTGGCGGTGGTCTCATGGATCACAACATTGTCAACACTTTGCACATTTTGGATTTTTTCCAAATGCCGTTTTGGGACAGTATTGTACATACTGTAAGTACAGTTTTGATCCGCGAGAATGTTCCCTATACACACATCATCCACCCAGTGAACAATTTGTTGTGCGATAAAATTCGTGCGGCAACTCCTGTACATGCACAGTACAGTGGGTCAACCCCAATCTGCTCGGATGCAAATGAAAATTTCTCGAGTGGAAAACAAACTAGAGCAAACAAACAAGCAAAATAGAGACGAACCATGAAACTTACGCAGTGCAGTGATTATGCGTGCAGTTACAGGACGCGAAGCTGACAAAAACAGAAGTGGCGTGTGAGTCTCTTTGGCAGTTTACGCAGACCCAACGTTTCTTTATTCATGAAACGTAGATATTATGCCTTCTTTCTGTTCAGTGCGCATTTTTTTGCGTTAAAAATGGTGACAGCCCCATGACTGGACGCTGTGTTTGTAATACTTCAGTTCGTGGCACCCGTTTGTGGGAGTGAAATACTAATCCGCACAGACTGACTGAAAAAGTAATCTGAGCTGCGGTGGTATCCGATTTTGCATACCAAAACACCATCGCAAATAAACATCAAAGCTTGTCTAAATTCTAATCAAAATTTGTTTCTTCATGATGGGAATTTTACAATTCCAGCCCTGTGATGTCTCACGAACCGTTCTTTTTGGTAAAAAAAACAACCGTACATACTGTAGTTGAATTAATCATGAAATGAAGGGAAGCGAACCTTGACATACCAAACTATCAATCTTTCCTTATTTTATGTTGTTTATCGTTCGTAAGTTATTTTTTAGGTGACCGCAGGTGCGGAACTATTCAAAGAATTTACCGATGTTTTTGCACGCCCTCCCCCATGCCTGCACACCGTTGAACCGCGAGTTTCCATAATTCAGTGCAGACCTCAGGTGGTTGCGCGCACACTGGTTGTGTTTTCAGTTTTGACGATGATGAATCTAAACTAAATTAATTCGAGCAGTAAATCTTTGCTTCCAACATTGTGAGCATCAGTTTCCTGTTTTTTTACAGTTTATGTCTATGTACTGAGTGCAGTAATGTTGGTCCGTTTCGCCCTGCTTTCGCAGACAGACCGAGGCCCCAGCGCTCGTCAGTGCGAACGCCTCTGGCAAATTTGCCTCCAAAAAGCCCCACCAGCAGATCCTATTGCTGGCCTGTAACATCACTGCGTGCGAACTCCCAAACAGAGTTTCGTCACATCTGTGCGTAGCGAGGGCGGAGAGCCACTACAAGCAGCGCGCATAGTGAAGTCACAGTGTGCTGAGCGCAGTTAGTCTGTTTCGCTCTGCTTTTGCAGACAGATCAAGGCGCCAGGGCTCGTCAGTGCGAACGCCTCAAAACTCTCTACGCTGAGGATGATACAGTATATATTTCAAGAGCAAATCCTTCTACATAACTTTTCATGTCGCTGTTTTGTACATCATACATACGTACATTCGCGGTTACAAAATGAGCATTATTGTGTTTGTTTTCTCAAGAGAAAGTAAACGAATGGCCTTATTCTGGTAAAGCGGCTCAGAGGCACTGCACTCAGCGAGATAAAGCGTTGCTGTTCACAGTACACTTTGGTCATGTGATGAAACAAAGCATCAGCACAATTTCATGAGATCTTTTTTCTTCCTGGCGCCAAAAAGCCTGACGTCTTTAGCGAGTAAATTTCCTGGTCCTAAAAGTGTGCCTATCGTGCTAACTTTTACTTGTCAGAACTGTTAGCACTCGCATGAACTCGAGGACTGTTTTGGCTCATTTTCAACTTTTTGGGCGGAAGCAATACGTTTCAGTCTTGTTGCCGACAGAAGCAAATTTTGCTCGTTTCTGAGCTGTGTGTTTATTTAGCTACCGGTTAGCCACTTCATTATGTAAAAAGGAGTCATGCACGGCACTACCGGAAATTTCTTTTTGTCAGCCCCACGCACCAGAACCGAAAATCTATTAAAATACTGACGGAAGAAAACGCACAAGCACGTTCCCTCTTTGTGTAGCGAATCGATTGGGACCTGCATTTCAGCTCACTATTGATATGTACATTCACGAAACACAGCAGAAATTATAGGAGAGGGTAGCGATAGAATGAGAACCAAAAGTTCGTTCACTATATGAGGGTTTACTGTAGATTCCACTGCACTACATAATCGCTGGGGTCTGGATTCGAAAATCGCAGACGACCAATTGCCTCGCTTGTTTTTGAAGAACATGAAGGAAGAAAATAATGGCAGAAAATGGAACGCCCCCCTAAATAATACAATGCAGGCGCTTGTTTGGCGGTAATTGCGGCAGCATAGGTGCGCTCTGACCACAGGAGGTTGTTGGAACGAAAATGACTTCCTTTTGCTTGACAAAAAAATAACTGTGACATACGCTCTCTCCTGCATGGCTGCTTCGTCTGTATCAATCCAAAAAGTTTGCACATACAATGCTGTGTTCCACGCTAAAAAAATTGCAGCAATAATCAGCGATAGGCAATCACATTACTCTGCAAACGAATGTGGTTTTGAACCTTTTGGTCCATTTTTGTCATGAAAGCTGCCGCATGTAGTACCTACATATCAGGGTTGGGCAAAAAAAAATTTTTTTTTAAAAAAAAGGTTTTTGAAAAAAAATTTAAAAAAAAAATTTTTTTTTTAAAAATTTTCGGGGGAACAAAATGTTCTAAAACGTCCAAAAATGGCCTTTTTGGGGGTTATTTTTTGTCATTTTTTTTCAAGGGTCGAAAAATTTTCTTCACAAAATCACCTTTGGAGCATGTATTTGGTACCTAAGATACCCCAAATGATGTTATTATACCTTCCCGTAATACATGGGACACAGTATGCATGTGCCTACATGGTACTTCGATGTCATACCCCATCAGGTCGGTCATATACGACTGATTCCAGCTACCCGACAAGTATTTCTGCAGCTTATATTCTCAATTCTGTGTGGTTTAGGAGTGAATCTTGCTTATTCGGCCACAAACTGTTGTGTCCGATACCACAGAGCAGCAATCAGCGGTCCATATCAAGCACAGACTGTTGGATCGCACCGAAATGACGTAAACACCCTTGATAAGTGATGCAAACCAAGTCACAAAAGTGACTTGCCAATTAAAGTTGCATTTTTTCGCGATTTTGCGCGTTTTTTAGGCAAATTTGGTAACATTTCCCCGAATCTCAGACTTTTTAAAAAAAAAATTTTTTTTTAAATTTAAAAAAAAAAACTTGTTTTAAAAAAAAATTTTTTTTCCAACCCTGCTACATATTATACATGTGTGGGTCCATAAGTTTAAGGTCGTTCTTGAGCACATGACACAAATTTCTGCACCGAAAGGTTGAGTATATAGTTTCATCAGTGGACCATCACCAGACCTGTTATTTGTTACGAGGTGGTGGTGCATCACAGGCTATCGTCAGCCATTTCATAAAAATGTTCCGGTTTGTGTACGTCAAGGAATTGGAAAATATGCAAAATATGTACCATGTCTGATGCAAAAACATAGCCCCGGTTTGATGTTTTTCAGAATTATTTAATGACTATGCTGCTCTGGTTTCTATTCGTTCCCGTGTGGGCGCAAGAAAAAACTGTGATTTATCAGAAGAAGCCTCTAATTTGCTACCAATGCAACACCGGCGTCGAATTATCACAAAATAATCTCACATTGTTTGTTTCGAACCCAAATTGTAGGTTAAAATCAACGATTTGCAATTCAACGTCCACTACAAATGCCTGCGTTTTTGGCATCATATCCAGCACCGATATATACACCCTGGAAAATCAGGTGATTTGATTTAGCCCTTTTCTTTATTCTTTTCAGGGTGGTCTGTGGTGAAATGGGAGCAGACTTCAATGAAAAACATAACGTTAAATCGTAACGTTAAATGTCTTTGGGTAGACTGAAGGTTCAACTGTTGGCTTTGATTGGAGATAAATTTACAAAATTTCTTTTCAACTCTAAAATATAAACACCGTAAGGGCGCAGTTGATCTTTTCTCCAAAAAATCGTCTGAATATGCGACATTATTACAGGAGCTGTGGGTCAGCGGATGTTTCACGGGTATCACCACTACGGCACACACGAACACACAGTGCTTTCAGATGTCGAAAACTCTCGAGAATAAAAATGGACAAAATGGTATTATTTTGCGTGTGTAAGCAAACTTTCGATGTTGTTATTGCGTGAAAAATGTCATGACTGATGATGACATTATTCGCGCAATGTCATGTTCTTTCGCGCAGTACCAAAAGGCTAACGCTTCGGACTTGCATCGAAACAACCACAACGTCGCAACCAGTATTATATTTCAGCACCGCGTCCACACCGATACGCGCACGACACTGACTCAATACAACGAAGGGTCAAGTTCTGTGCGTGCACACAACGCTCAAAGTGCAACGACCATGAATTTCGACAAAATGTGGATAAAAATATGTTAGCACAGGAACCTTTTGTCTTTTTTAATCCGCTAAGCGTTTTACGTGCTGTTTCAACTGTTTCTTATTTTGGGCATACGGTAAGATTGCGGCAATGATGTTGAGCGCACTCAAAGTGGGCCCGATACGTTCAATGTCTAGTACATACCCGATAAGCTGTAAGCAGGGTTGGGCAAAAAGGAACTGTTATTGTTAGTGATCTCATTAACTCATTCTCTCACAGGTACAACTTCTTGCCCGCTGAAACACCTGTCACCCAACCAGCAGCAACGATATCGAAATCCGCTGTTGTTTGCGACCAAAGCACAATTGCGATGATAAATTCTTTGATCTCTATTTTGGTCCTGTATATTCTTATTTTCGATGATAATGATCTTGTGCGAAAGTTATGGTGATAATGTGCCCAAGATTCGCTGTCAGCCGCAATCTTTAGACATCATTGTCGATTTTGTGCATAATATGGCTTGAGATATCGCGATAACAAACTCTCGGCAAGATCAGCCCAGCAGAGCTAAAACGAAACTCATCAGAAGCTTAGTCGTAACGAAGAAGGACCTTAGAACGGCAATGGTTGCCGTTTGCTAAGTCCAATCGGTGATGAGCTTGTCGGATAAAGGTATTAGCCAAAGATCCCAGAGAAAAAAATAATTAACAAAGAATACAGACCGAATGATTTACCGGCATGGTAACCTTATTCTGTAAAGGACAATGCATAATTTTTCATGGATTGAAAACATTGTACAGTAGCTATATATCTAGTTCCGTATACTGTATGTGGATGTTGATGAAGCGTTCGCTTACCCTCACCTAGTAAAGAGAAACAGGTTGTTTGTCAAAATGAGCTCTGTTAAATGCATGATCAATTCTGTACGCTTTTGTTTCCAATTCTTATTCCAACTTTGTCGTGGTAAACAAGCAGAAACATTGAACCTTGTGTCCCTGATTCCGGCCGAAAGTACTGGCACTGCATCACTTTTCAGAGCACAGCTATTTGAATCCTCCCACAAAAAAATGAATTCCATCCTGACGAGTGCAGTGCGTTTACGTGCATCCGCACTATTCCATAATATTGTCTGTACGGTTTGTGCTTTCGAACTCCCTTTATGTGGGAGCATTGTTTGGCGTCGCTTTTCTTTTCATGATTTTGTGGAACCGATGTAAAGAGAACGCCACCAGCAATCCGACGTTGATCCACAAGGGAATAGGTGGTGCTTACTTCACATTGCTGATGTATTACATACTGAACGACGGTTGT
>JASAMV010002165.1:0-15156 GCA_030248065.1 Rhynchonema sp. JSB1_4
GTCCGTCTCTTCGTTCAGTTACGTATTGTACAGCTTCTGCGCTTTGAATAACAACAATAAGTTCGAGCAGGGGCTCGATTTTCTCTTGAAGGCCGCGAATGTCACAGATGAGACAGTCCCCTTCATTCGGTCGTGCACCTGGTCCTATGATACGGTCCCTATGGCACCTGTCACCGGACCCATCAAAGTGTGCGTGGGCCCCGAACGGCGTTTGAGTGACAAGGCGTGGGCCCCGCGAGATGCAGCGAACGCAAAGACGTCATGCACCCGGCGTTTGAGTGACAGGGCGTGGGCCCCGCGTGAGCTGCCATGACTGTAAACAACTCTCATGCAATTTTTGGGCTAATGTGATATTGATATTGAAAAAAGTAGTAGTACCCAATTTTTAAAGTTTCCGACCTTAAAGCTGTTTTGATCCTCCACCTCTGACCTTTTAATCGTGATGCTATTTTGAGATTGTTGTTTATCTCACTTAAAGTTCAGATCTTGAGTATTTAAAGGACTCTTTTATACTTTTGTGATTCATTCCGATTTTGGGGCTTGACTCGTTTTATAATTGTCTTGACTTTGATTTGAACCATTTCTCATTTGGTGATTCACACAGATTTTGGCGCTTTGACAAACTTTTGGAACCAGATTGAAAATAAAAGTGTCACACA
Source organism: Rhynchonema sp. JSB1_4 (assembly GCA_030248065.1). Taxonomy (NCBI): domain Eukaryota; kingdom Metazoa; phylum Nematoda; class Chromadorea; order Monhysterida; family Xyalidae; genus Rhynchonema; species Rhynchonema sp. JSB1_4. Next base: position 660 of record JASAMV010002165.1, read on the forward strand.
GAAATTTGGGGAGACTTTGTCCTTTGTGCTAGGTTAACGAAGCTTTCAGAAGAAAAACATTAGACATAATAAAAAGATCACACGGTCGATCCGGTGCAATCGACCTGCCCAGCAACACGCAAATCCGCTCGCGCTGACAGGTTTTTTCGCTGTGATAGATAGATGAATTTGGCGTTCAACGACGATGAAGTTGTTTGTTATTTTCAGATCTGCTCAAAACAGTTTTTGGATAATATTGCAAAACCGCCATTTTTACTCCATTATAAGAATCTTGAATTGGATTTGGAGCACAGCGCACCGCACCGCCAGCGCGACATACAGGAATAACGAAACAGAAAAAAGGTTCGTTTTCGTTTGTTTTCCATTATTTTTTGGAATGAAAAATATAGATTTTATACCATTTTGAGCCAAAAAATGGCAACCTACTGTACCAGCCCGGGGGCGGCGACCTACCTACTGTGCCAGGATGGCGCGTCAATCTACCTACCTACTGTACCTAGGGGGACCCCCTCCCCCCAGCCACACCGTTGGTTGGGTATGGGCGCCAATACCAATATCCAATACCAATACCACCCAATACCAAACCAGTTTATGGTATTGGTATTGGGTCTAATTCTGGTATTGGGTATTGGTTCACGTCTGGTATTGGTATTGGGTATTGGTGTTGGTTTCACGCAGGTATTGGGCCAAAATCAATACCTGATGCCAAACGCAAAAACCCATTACCAAACCAATACCAGACACAATACCAGGCACCAAACCCAATACAAACAATACAAATAATACTGACAATACAAAAATAAAAATCTATCCATACTATACAATACAACAATACAGAACAATACGGAAAGTGGTAGTGGTTTGGTTTGGGTATTGTTGTGCTTGGTATTGGTATGGTCTGATCTTGGTATTGGGTATTGGTCATGCCTGGTATTGGTATGGGGTATTGGTGTTGGGTCTAAAAGGTATGTGCATACAGGAGGAGGTGGGTTGGGTTTTGAAGGGGGAAGGGGGGTATGTGTTGGGTTAGAAAATTAGAGGAAAAAAAGAGGGGGGGGGAGAGGAAAGTGGTAGGTTTTGAGGAAGGGAAGGGGAAGAAGAAAAAGAGTTTGAATTGTGTGGTCGCAGGGATGGGTGTGGAGTGGGGGAGGGTGGAGTGTTGGAGTTGTGGAAATTGTGTGGTGTGTTGGGTTTTAATGAAAGAAGGCTGGAAGGGTATTATTGATGATTATTTTCAAGGAAATTATGTGGGAAAGGCTAAGGTGTCTTTGTTTTTGTTTTTGGGTTTGAAGCTTTTATCTGTAAAAGTGTGTGAAAGTGAATATTTTTGGTCTGTGTCTGAAGGCCGCTAACTTTTGTATTTTTTTTTCTCTGTGAATATGGGGCTCGATAAGAGGTGGCTCTAATTGGGTTTTGTACTTGCTATTTTTGAAAGGCTGCAGAAGGGCTTTTGAGGCTTAGAGGGGTTGGGCGTTTTTTGGATTGTTACCAATACAATACACCCAATACAGAACAGTTTTATGGTATTGGTATTGGGTCTAATTCTGGTATTGGGTATTGGTTCACGTCTGGTATTGGTATTGGGTATTGGTGTTGGTTTCACGCAGGTATTGGGCCAAAATCAATACCTGATGCCAAACGCAAAAACCCATTACCAAACCAATACCAGACACAATACCAGGCACCAAACCCAATACCAAACCAATACCAAACCTAATACCTGACCCAATACCAAACCAATACTAAAACCAATACTCAATACCCAATACCCTATACCCAATACCAACCCAATACCAGAACCAATACCGGGAACCCAAGTGGTAGTGGTTTGGTATTGGGTATTGGTCTGTGCTTGGTATTGGTATGGTCTGATCTTGGTATTGGGTATTGGTCCATGCCTGGTATTGGTATCGGGTATTGGTGTTGGGTCTCAAAACAGGTATTGTGCCCATACCATGCCTTGTTACTTAAAGTGACTCTACAATTGAATGTTGACCGCGTTTGTTTGCAGCCATTTTTTCAGAAAATGAAGGCAAGGTATCAGAAACCCAGATTTAGGGAATGGATTTCCAACTCGTTGCTTTGTGATGTTTCACGGAGCCCACATATTTTCACAAGAGGAAAAAAAATGACAAAAGTTTGAGGCGGGCCTGTGCAAGACACAAGGTAATCCAATCTAAGATATTTTCAGCGTTTCATACACAGACGTTTCTCTGTTAAACGAGATAAAAGGCATTGTACGAAACGCCATGTGTGATAAATGATAAACGAAACACACCAAAAGATCAAGCCTTTTTGGAGCACATTTTTACTCCAGCATAATTTTAGGCATCTATGGTGAATGAAATAAGTTGTCAATTACAAATAATAGTCCTCATTATTATCTCAGGTCCGGTGTTTGTGCTTTTCAGATTTAAAACCCAACACAGCTCACACAATGTTTACCACAACATGCGCAAGGCAGCCATTCTCAAGCGCACTGCGCACACTCAACTACGACAACACACATCGGTTGTCACACATGGCGCAAAGCGTCGACAAGCAGATTATGGTTCAACAACAGAGGTATGTATGTTTGTCAAGTTTTTTTCAAAATGGGCCAGTGCACAGCGTCGGAAATGAGGGCTGTGAAACGGCCAAGCATGTGTTTGTAAAGAGGTACAAATGTAATACACGTGAGATTTTTATTTGTGTCGTACTTTTTTAAAAACTTGACCTACTAATTTCGACCAGCGTGAAAGTTTGTCCCCTACACCTAATGAACAATTTTTACGCTGGTCGAAATTAGTGAGCCAACTATACATATTTCACAGTGTGGCTCAAATAAAATTCTCCTATGCTTAACCATAGGCGCGCGTGTATTTTTGGGTGTGCTGTAACCAAGCAGCACGTCACCGTGGTGGCTCTTTGGAGCCACAGCTTGGCTGATTCAGAGCCCCTATTTCCGACGCTGTGTGGCCCATTGGTGGCTCATTTGCTAAAAACCTAGTGGCTCATTCATAAGTACTGGCTCCCTGAAATTCTGGTGGCTTATTGGGCTCATTTGTTAAAATCTGATGGCTTATTGCGAATCTTTAGTGGTCCAATGAGCCACCATTAGTGACAAAAACCCTGATATTTGTCATAGTGAGTTGTGCGCGGGAGATCATTTGGAAAGTATAGTCACGCACTGCATAGTGACATGAGCTGATCCCGTCATTTCTGGTCACTATACCACTTTAAAAGCAGTTGCCAGAATTACGACAGTTTCAAAACACCGTTGAAAACCATTCGCCATGTAGCTAGAAGTGTTCATTGCACAGATATACGTACACTGCAATCGAATTGAGTTTTGCAAAATTATGCAGTTTGTTTCCTTCCAGCGTCGTGCCTGAAACATCAGGCGATGGCACAAATCCTGTTACAACAGCCGAGTCGCTTGTGTCTGCCGCTATTGATGGTCCAGCTATGACGAGCATACAATGATAGTATGGTTATCTGTAACTACTTGGGTCCATTCTCTGTACTTATTGGTCATTTTGACGTTATTGCTGTGATCGATTTAAGCTATTATTATCGATGATTTCGATTTCGTTCCTGTCTGGCTGTCAAAATGTTTTGTTTTCAAATTGGAAATCTGTTGCGATATGTTAGATGACTGACCAGCTGTTAATTTATGTTGGCATCCTGTTTTTATACCTATGTGCACGATTGTGCTGATATACAGTCTGTGAGTAAATAACAAGCACAAGAAGGACTAACAATAATGACGGTGGAATTTGTCATGGATGTAAAACTACACAGCTTGCAAACTTTATCCAAAATCACCAGCTTGCCCTTCTGAAGTCAAAATCTTCGGGTCAAAGTCTGGGGCTATAAATTATTTGGCTTGGCTTTTGGGAATTTGGAAATCTGGCTCACATATCTATCCAAAGCGCCAGATATCTGTCAAAAACACTGCATCCATAGGTGCAGGTATAAAATTGTAAAATGTCACATTTATAGCACTGCTATGCAGGAAACAAAGATAAACGCACCAAAAGTGTAGCTACGTAGCTATCTGGAAGTAACAAAGAAATTTGGAGAAACTACAATTCCACAAATATAAATTCCTGATCTGAACCGGGTTTTTCGGACTAAGACAAGGAAGTAATGCTAAAGTCAATCATCACTAAAAGTAACCGTTGGTTGATAGACCGACGACCGTTCCTGCACTGTTTCATGATGTGTATCATCATTTTTGTCACCGATGCGATACAGTTGGAATAGGTCAACCATTTCTGTAGTGTCGGCCGGCGCTAGGTTGCGATCAGCTGATATATTAAATTTCCAAATTCGCTGCCGCACAGTAAACTACGCCCCATAGTTAATGTCAAGTTCTGACCCGAACGCTAACCATGCGCGGTTCTGAAACATTGCGCGCAGCTGTCTGCCTGGCTGGCAAGCTGCGTGTGTGTTGGCTGTCCGAATGTTTCAGAATTTGACTTTCGGCTTTAGAACCTGACATTAACCATAGGACGCCTTTTACTGTGCGGCAACGAATTTGAAATTTACTATATAAATAAAATGTGACTTGAGCTAATAAACTGTGAGTAAAACATCGGCCAGCAATACTGACCTGTTTCAACTTTGATGGGACGTCCATTCGCATGGACTTTTGGCTTGGGTCTGGCAAATTTTCGTTGCGCTGTATTTTGTTTACGTTTTGCTTTGTCATTTTATTTGTCGGCGCCGGCGGAAAGAAAAAATAGCTGGATTTTCAAATCGAAGTCGACTTTCTAAAGGCTCACCCACATCGTGCGTGAGGTTTGACATAGTGGTGACAACAGAAAACAAAACAAAGTATGTACAAAACAATATGGTAATTGCAGCCCAATAGAGCGCGAGCGCGAAGAGCTCAAAAGTTCAGGCTGCTGCCGCCTCTGCGTTCCCGAACACCAGTGCCGTTTGCGACTGCAACGTTCAGAACATTTGATGAGGTTGTCACATGTAAAATCCACTTCGTTCTATTGCGACAGGTGGTGTGAGACACAACAGCACGACAAGCGGCTTATAAACAGCTTTTAAGGGAAATTTATTAGGAAACAACAGGTTTCCGAAATAAGGTGTTGATAAGTACTGCACACGTGGTGTGAGACACAACAGCCCTTCAGGAAACAACAGGTTTCCAAAATAAGGTGCTAAGAAGTACTGCACACGTGGTGTGAGACACAACAGCCCAACAGGCGGCTTATCAACACCTTTTAAGGGAAATTTATTAGGAAACAACAGTTTCCGAAATAAGGTGTTGAGAAGTACTGCACACGTGGTGTGAGACACAACAGCCCTTCAGGAAACAACAGGTTACCAAAATAAGGTGCTAAGAAGTACTGCACACGTGGTGTGAGACGCAACAGCTCAACAGGCGACTTATAAACAGCTTTTAAGGGAAATTTATCAGGAAACAACAGCTCTCCAAAATAAGGCGTTAAGAAGTACTGCACACGTGGTGTGAGACACAACAGCCCAACAGGCGGCTTATAAACAGCTTTTAAGGGAAATTTATCAGCAAACAACAGGTTTCCGAAATAAGTTGTTAAGAAGTACTGCACACGTGGTGTGAGACACAACAGCCCAACAGGCGGCTTATCAACGCCTTTTGAGGGAAATTTATTAGGAAACAACAGGTTTCCGAAATAAGGTGTTGATAAGTACTGCACACGTGGTGTGAGACACAACAGCCCTTCAGGAAACAACAGGTTTCCAAAATAAGGTGCTAAGAAGTACTGCACACGTGGTGTAAGACACAAACAGCCCAACAGGCGGTTTATCAACACCTTTCAAGGGAAATTCATTAGGAAACAACAGGTTTCCGAAATAAGGTGTTGATAAGTACTGCACACGTGGTGTGAGGCACAACAGCCCTTCAGGAAACAACAGGTTTCCAAAATAAGGTGCTAAGAAGTACTGCACACGTGGTGTGAGACACAAACAGCCCAACAGGCGGCTTATAAACAGCTTTTAAGGGAAATTTGTCAGCAAACAACAGGTTTCCGAAATAAGGTGTTAATTGTACTGCACACGTGGTGTGAGACGCAACTGCCCAACAGGCGGCTTATAAACAGTTTTTAAGGGAAATTTATCAGGAAACAACAGGTTTCCAAAATAACGTGTTAAGAAGTACTGCACACGTGGCGTTAGACGCAACAGCCCAACAGGCGGCCTCTGCGTTCCCGAACACCAGTGCCGTTTGCGACTGCAACGTTCAGAAAATTTGATGAGGTTGTCACATGTAAATCCACTTCGTTCAATTGCGACAGGTGGTGTGAGACACAACAGCCCGACAGGCGGCTTATAAACAGCTTTTAAGGGAAATTTATTAGGAAACAACATGTTTCCGAAATAAGGTGTTACGAAGTATTGAACACGTGGTGTGAGACACAACGACCAAACAGGCGGCTTATAAACAGCTTTTAAGGGAAATTTGCTTGGAAAAAACAACAGGTTTCCGAAATAAGGTGTTGAGAAGTACTGCACACGTGGTGTGAGACACAACAGCCCTTCAGGAAACAACAGGTTTCCAAAATAAGGTGCTAAGAAGTACTGCACACGTGGTGTGAGACACAAACAGCCCAACAGGCTGCTTATAAACAGCTTTTAGGGGAAATTTGTCAGCAAACAACAGGTTTCCGAAATAAGGTGTTAAGATCTACTGCACACCTTGTGTGAGACGCAACAGCCCAACAGGCGGCTTACAAGCAGCTTTTAAGGGAAATTTATCAGGAAACAACAGGTTTCTGAAATAACGTGTTAAGAAGTACTGCACATGTGGCCTTAGACGCAACCAGGGTTGGGCAAAAAAAAACGACGGCGTTTTTTCTTAAAAAACGACGTTTTTTTCAAAAAAACGCCTGGGTCGTTTTTCGTTTTTTTTAAACCCTGAATTTCCTTGATTTTCCCTGATTTTTCAGGGAAAGTACCGTGATTATCAAGGAAAATCAATTTTTTGCCCCATTTTTTTTCAAAAAAATGTTCGACCAATTTTTACTTTGTCGAGATACGTCGATATACGGAGTTTGACTTTCAGTGATGACCCCGGCCAAAGTTGGTCCCATGATGCGGGTCTGATATGGGATCTTAACAACTCGCTAGAAAAGGTTGAAACCCGTTTATTTTACTCAGAATACATAGAATTACTTCATTTAACCACGTTTTCTTCCCAACATGAGCGTTTTCCAATTTTTTGGGGGCATATTTTGGTCATCTGGGCGTTTTAAAAAAAACGTTTTAAAAAAACGATTTTTTTGGAAAAAAAACGTTTTTTGCCCATTCCTGGACGCAACAGCCCAATAGGCGGCTTATAAACCGCTTTTAAGGGAAGTTTATCAGGAAACAACAGATTTCCGAAATAAGGCAGTACTTCTTAACACCATTATTTCGGAAACCAGTTGTTTTCTGATAAATTTTCCTTAAAAGCTGTTTATAAGCCACCTGTTGGGCTGTTGTATCCCAGATGTAGTTATTTTTAACACCTTATTTCGGAACCTTTGTTGGTTGCTGCACACGTGGCCTTAGACACAAACAGCCCAACAGGCGGCTTATAAACAGCTCTTAAGGGAAATTTGTCAGCAAACAACATGTTTCCGAAACAAGGTCCGGCCGCTATTGTTTTTTTGGTTTTCGACCACGGTTTTTTCATTTTTATCGTTTGTTGGCATCGAGATCAAGAACATTAGTTTTGACGAACTTCACCAAAGTGGCAAGTACCCGCCGAAATCGACCCGCTAAGATGGTCTATCTGTTACAAAACAGTCCGATATTGACGCACATTTGCACATGATAATCAGGAATAACAAGAGAAATTCACAATCACTCGGGCGTGATATAGGCGGCGGGTTACGGTAGCCCGAAAAAACATTAGGTCTTTTGGAAATTATAAATGTTTTGTCACCCTACCGTAACGCGCCACCTATACCACACGTTAGTGATTTGAATTTCCCTTTGAAATCCTGATTTCCATGGATAGATAGTGCATCAGTATTGGGGTGATTTGTTCCGGTACGGCCATATTGGTGGATCGATTTCGGTGGGCAAACGTCAGTTTGGTGAAGTTCTTGAAGGTAAATGTTCTTCATCCCAGTGCCAACTAACTATTAAAATAAAAAAATCGAGGTCCAAAACCCAAAAAAACAATAGCGGCGGGCTCGGTTTTAGAAGTACTGCACACGTGGTGTGAGACGCAACAGCTCAACAGGCGGCTTATAAACAGCTTTTAAGGGAAAATTTATCAGGAAACAACAGCTCTCCGACATAAGGCGTTAATAAGTGCTGCACACGAGGTGTGAGACACAACAATCCAACAGGCGGCTTATAAACAGCTTTTTAGGGGAATTTATCAGCAAACAACAGGTTTCCGAAATAAGATGTTAAGAAGTACTGCACACGCGGTGTGAGACACAACAGCCGGCTTATCAACACCTTTTAAGGGAAATTTATTAGGAAACAACAGGTTTCCGAAATAAGGTGTTGATAAGTACTGCACACGTGGTGTGAGACACAACAGCCCTTCAGGAAACAACAGATTTCCAAAATAAGGTACTAAGAAGTACTGCACACGTGGTGTGAGACACAACAGCCCAACAGGCGGCTTACAAACAGCTTTTAAGGGAAATTTATCAGGAAACAACAGGTTTCTGAAATAACGTGTTAAGACGTACTGCACACGTGGCCTTAGACGCAACAGCCCAACAGGCGGCTTATAAACCGCTTTTAAGGGAAGTTTATCAGGAAACAACAGATTTCCGAAATAAGGCAGTACTTCTTAACACCATTATTTCGGAAACCTGTTGTTTCCTAATAAATTTCCTTTAAAAGCTGTTTATAAGCCGCCTGTTGGGCTGTTGTGTCTCACACCACATGTGCAGTACTTCTTAACACCTTATTTCGGAAACCTGTTGTTTTCTGATAAATTTTCCTTAAAAGCTGTTTATAAGCCGCCTGTTGGGCTGTTGTGTCCCAGATGTAGTTATTTTTAACACCTTATTTCGGAACCTTTGTTGGTTGCTGCACACGTGGCCTTAGACACAAACAGCCCAACAGGCGGCTTATAAACAGCTCTTAAGGGAAATTTGTCAGCAAACAACATGTTTCCGAAACAAGGTCCGGCCGCTATTGTTTTCTTGGTATTCGACCACGGTTTTTTCATTTTTATCGTTTGATGGCATCGAGATCAAGAACATTAGTTTTGACGAACTTCACCAAAGTGGCAAGTACCCGCCGAAATCGACCCGCTAAGATGGTCTGTCTGGAACAAAACAGTCCGATATTGACGCACATTTGCACATGATGATCAGGAATAACAAGAGAAATTCACAATCACTCGGGCGTGATATAGGCGGCTGGTTACGGTAGCCCGATAAAACATTAGGTCTTTTGGAAATTATACATGTTTTGTCACCCTACCGTAACGCGCCACCTATACCACACGTTAGTGATTTGAATTTCCCTTTGAAATCCTGATTTCCATGGATAGATAGTGCATCAGTATTGGGGTGATTTGTTCCGGTACGGCCATATTGGTGGATCGATTTCGGTGGGCAAACGTCAGTTTGGTGAAGTTCTTGAAGGTTAATGTTCTTCATCCCAGTGCCAACTAACTATTAAAATAAAAAAATCGTGGTCCAAAACCCAAAAAAACAATAGCGGCGGGCTCGGTTTTAGAAGTACTGCACACGTGGTGTGAGACGCAACAGCTCAACAGGCGGCTTATAAACAGGTTTTAAGGGAAAATTTATCAGGAAACAACAGCTCTCCGACATAAGGCGTTAATAAGTGCTGCACACGAGGTGTGAGACACAACAATCCAACAGGCGGCTTATAAACAGCTTTTAAGGGGAATTTATCAGCAAACAACAGGTTTCCGAAATAAGATGTTAAGAAGTACTGCACACGCGGTGTGAGACACAACAGCCGGCTTATAAACAGCTTTTAAGGGAAATTTATCAGGAAACAACAGGTTTCCGAAATAACGTGTTAAGAAGTACTGCACACGTGGTGTGAGACACAACAGCCCAACAGGCGGCTTATCAACACCTTTTAAGGGAAATTTATTGGGAAACAACAGTTTCCGAAATAAGGTGTTGATAAGTACTGCACACGTGGTGTGAGACACAACAGCCCTTCAGGAAACAACAGGTTTCCAAAATAAGGTGCTAAGAAGTACTGCACACGCGGTGTGAGACACAAACAGCCCAACAGGCGGTTTATCAACACCTTTTAAGGGAAATTTATTAGGAAACAACAGGTTTCCGAAATAAGGTGTTGATATGTACTGCACACGTGGTGTGAGACACAACAGCCCTTCAGGAAACAACAGATTTCCAAAATAAGGTACTAAGAAGTACTGCACACGTGGTGTGAGACACAACAGCCCAACAGGCGGCTTACAAACAGCTTTTAAGGGAAATTTATCAGGAAACAACAGGTTTCTGAAATAACGTGTTAAGACGTACTGCACACGTGGCCTTAGATGCAACAGCCCAACAGGCGGCTTTGTCGCGACGAAAGAAAGATACATTTTATATATTCACGAAATACACAAGTCCGAACTGCACTGCAACTGAACATGCAACGTAAGATCACACATTATAAGCATTCACAAGCTGTTATCAGTCATGTGAGTGTTCTAAGCTCACATGCTGCCTAGTCACAACATTAGCCCACACAAAGTTGTCACAACATCCTCCCCGCCTCATATTGAGACTCAAACCAAAACTGAATATGCACGTCTCAGATGAATATTTCCAAAAGGTTGTGAATATGCATCAATAATCACAATTGTTGTCTACCCAACCAGTTCAGATGCCTTGAGATACCACAGGCTCTCAATGGATCCAGCTGTGGCACTCCAAACTGTCTTTGGCCTCGGCCCGGTGCACGAATCCCAATCGGCCCAGTACCCTCTACCGCAGACAGCATGTCGGCTTGATATCTGATGCACAAGTCCACAGTGCAGAGCAGATTTACATGTAGCTGGTGCACGCCCATGGTGCAGAGCAGCCAGTTTCGACCATTCCTTTTGAACATTTCCCAGGTGCGCTTCGTGCGCTTGATTTCTGGTGGGTGACATCGCGGGGTGTTTCGACTCGACCATCGATTTCGTTGCAGTTCGTTGCATTGACATCACTCGACTGTTGTGGACCGGTTTTGGAATCGAATTGACTATTGAGATGAAGATGAGAGAGAGGCTCGTTGACGATCGATAGACCAGTATTGGAGTGTTGTACTGGAGGTGAGACGGCCCTCCAGGAGTTGCAGCCAGTAGACACGATCATTCCTCCCCCTCTTGACCAGCCATTGACGACGTTCCGGACACGATTCGGTCAATTTCGCGCGACAGCTCCCTGTTGAAATTCAATTTTAGGCCAAATTTCCAGAAGCACTTCACAAAATGTGCTTTTCAGACTGCACTTCAGGCAGTACAAATTTATGTGTCAGACCGCATAACAAGCGGCTGCACTACAAGGGGACATTGGGCTTCTTTTTCACAATTCACGATTGCCGCAGGTTCACTCGATTAGGTTATGCCACTTGTCGCGACGAAAGAAAGATACATTTTATATATTCACGAAATACACAAGTCCGAACTGCACTGCAACTGAACATGCAACGTAAGATCACACATTATAAGCATTCACAAGCTGTTATCAGTCATGTGAGTGTTCTAAGCTCACATGCTGCCTAGTCACAACATTAGCCCACACAAAGTTGTCACAACATCCTCCCCGCCTCATATTGAGACTCAAACCAAAACTGAATATGCACGTCTCAGATGAATATTTCCAAAAGGTTGTGAATATGCATCAATAATCACAATTGTTGTCTACCCAACCAGTTCAGATGCCTTGAGATACCACAGGCTCTCAATGGATCCAGCTGTGGCACTCCAAACTGTCTTTGGCCTCGGCCCGGTGCACGAATCCCAATCGGCCCAGTACCCTCTACCGCAGACAGCATGTCGGCTTGATATCTGATGCACAAGTCCACAGTGCAGAGCAGATTTACATGTAGCTGGTGCACGCCCATGGTGCAGAGCAGCCAGTTTCGACCATTCCTTTTGAACATTTCCCAGGTGCGCTTCGTGCGCTTGATTTCTGGTGGGTGACATCGCGGGGTGTTTCGACTCGACCATCGATTTCGTTGCAGTTCGTTGCATTGACATCACTCGACTGTTGTGGACCGGTTTTGGAATCGAATTGACTATTGAGATGAAGATGAGAGAGAGGCTCGTTGACGATCGATAGACCAGTATTGGAGTGTTGTACTGGAGGTGAGACGGCCCTCCAGGAGTTGCAGCCAGTAGACACGATCATTCCTCCCCCTCTTGACCAGCCATTGACGACGTTCCGGACACGATTCGGTCAATTTCGCGCGACAGCTCCCTGTTGAAATTCAATTTTAGGCCAAATTTCCAGAAGCACTTCACAAAATGTGCTTTTCAGACTGCACTTCAGGCAGTACAAATTTATGTGTCAGACCGCATAACAAGCGGCTGCACTACAAGGGGACATTGGGCTTCTTTTTCACAATTCACGATTGCCGCAGGTTCACTCGATTAGGTTATGCCACTTGTCGCGACGAAAGAAAGATACATTTTATATATTCACGAAATACACAAGTCCGAACTGCACTGCAACTGAACATGCAACGTAAGATCACGCATTATAAGCATTCACAAGCTGTTATCAGTCATGTGAGTGTTCTAAGCTCACATGCTGCCTAGTCACAACATTAGCCCACACAAAGTTGTCACAACAGGCTTATAAACCGCTTTTAAGGGAAGTTTATCAGGAAACAACAGATTTCCGAAATAAGGCAGTACTTCTTAACACCATTATTTCGGAAACCTGTTGTTTCCTAATAAAATTCCTTTAAAAGCTGTTTATAATCCGCCTGTTGGGCTGTTGTGTCTCACACCACATGTGCAGTACTTCTTAACACCTTATTCCGGAAACCTGTTGTTTTCTGATAAATTTTCCTTAAAAGCTGTTTATAAGCCGCCTGTTGGGCTGTTGTGTCCCAGATGTAGTTCTTTTTAACACCTTATTTCGGAACCTTTGTTGGTTGCTGCACACGTGGCCTTAGACACAAACAGCCCAACAAGCGGCTTATCAACACCTTTTAAGGGAAATTTATTAGGAAACAACAGGTATCCGAAATAAGGTGATACGAAGTATTGTGATCTTGTGGGAGCACACCCGTCCAAGCACTCCCACGAGGATCGCGCCGCACTCAGTCTCGTCGAGCGCAGCCAGGCAACACTCCCAGTGCAGCCACTGACACACTCAACAACGCTCTCCAATCGTCCACAAGTCGTCCGTCGGATTCTTGACCAAATCCGACGGGAACACGCAGCCTTCTGATGACTGCTTTGCTGACTCTTTCAGCCGGCCTCCTCAAGGCCGCCTTTCTTGCTTCCTTTGCCGGCCTTCTCAAGGCCGCGCTTTTCACTCCTTTTGCTTTCTTTCTTCTTTCTTCTTTCTTCTTTATTCGTCTGAAAGCTATAAAACGAGAAGGTTTGACCTGAAATAATAGCACACACAAAAATACAAGACAAACAGGCCAGCCAAATCAGCTGGCTGCAGAATTTCCTGCAGTTCTCGCTTCGCTCGAACCGAACCCCCTCTTGCGCTAGCCCAGCACACTTTATCCGGGGTTAGAATGAAAGTAAGAATGTAAAACGGCAGTAATCAAATCAACGGCGACGCAAAAACAATAACAAAATATTCTCTGACTGCCAGCGACGAAACGAACTCGAACTCCGAATATTCTGAACGCAATACAAGAGAAATCACATTTTCAGTCAGCAGGCGGAGGAGTGGCAGTCAACTTGATCCAGCAGCAGTGTCACCATGCACACGCGAGGGTCACATCTCCCCCATCCAGCCTGAGCGAACGACCTCGTGAGCGATACAGCGATCGATTGAGCAGTAGATTGAGCATTTGAATGACGTAGTAGTTGTCGTTCGCTGTTCATGCCGAGGTCTAACTGGCTGACCGCGACCAGAGTGATTCAGCAAGCTGAGCGTTGTGACGAATAGGAGTTGAAGGTAAGACTTTTCTGCATACCAACGCCAGCGCAAGCGTCATGTCACTTTTCGCCCGAAGGCTCCCCACCCGAGGGTGAACCGACACTTGCATTGCCAAGCACCGTACTCAGTGACAGTCCCGCCAACCATCCTGCCAGCAGGATAGTTACTAGCCAGGGTCCGAGTAGTCCCTCTTGCTAGCTGCTTCAGTTAGACCCCGACGGCACCAGTCCACGCGGTAGATTGATAGATGAAGGTGCCATCACAACCAGTCCATCACCAAACACGATCCATTGAGCAATTGGAACACCCGTCATCAGTATGCTGAGCCAATTTTACTTTATTAGACTCCTTTTTCGCAATACTGATGAGCCATGTTGGGGGAATACAGGCCGTCGCTACCAGGTCGATCACTCTGACGGAGCAGGAAATGTGACTCAGCGCACCAGTCC
>JASAMV010002166.1:0-25687 GCA_030248065.1 Rhynchonema sp. JSB1_4
TGGGCAAAAAAAAAACGACGGCGTTTTTTCTTAAAAAAACGACGTTTTTTTAAAAAAAACGCCTGGGTCGTTTTTCGTTTTTTTTAAATCCTGAATTTCCTTGATTTTCCCTGATTTTTTAGGGAAAGTATCCTGATCATCAAGGAAAATCAATTTCTTCAATTCTTCAATTCTTCAATTCAAAAATCAATTTCAATTTCCCATATTTTTCAAAAAATTTAAGACCAATTTTTACTTTGTCGAGATACGTCGATATACGGAGTTTGACTTTCAATGATGACCCCCCTGATGCCAAAGTTGGTCTCATGATGCGGGTCTGATATGGGATCTTAACAACTCGCTAGAAAAGGGTTGAAACCCGTTTATTTTGCCTCAGAACACATAGAATTACTTCATTTAACCACGTTTTCTTCCCAACATGAGCGTTTTCCAATTTTTTGGAGGCATATTTTGGTCATCTGGGCGTTTTAAAAAAAACGTTTTTTTTAAAAAAACGTTTTTAAAAAAAAACGATTTTTTGGAAAAAAACGTTTTTTGCCCAGCCCTGGGTTGGACTATACATTGCTTGCCTTGCGCTTGTAAACAGTGGCTCGAACGGGATTGTTTATCGGGATCCGCAATATTAGTCGACATCGGGGTTTCTGAACGGGATTGAACTTTTCTGGATCGGGATCGGGATGAAAGTACTTGGCACTGTACGAATCACACCACTGATGATGTTTCATTTTTGTATCCGGCAGACGCCGTACAAACATCCGCTGTGAAAATGACGCCAAATGGCACCAGGCTCGACCATTTTTCTTCCACATATGTATCTGTTGTCATACAACTCCACTTTCAGCAGGTTTATAATTCCGACAAAAATGCCGCATCGGGATTTTGTCGGAATTGAGATTCTCCGGATCTGGATAAAACTAATCAAATGAAATCGATTTGTCCGATTAAACTTGTCAGATACTACTTGCCGTACGTCTACGATGGGACGAACCACGTGTTCTTCAATGGGTCCCTCTACTACCATCGCGGAGGAACGCCGAAAATTGCGCGCTACGATTTGTATTCAAAGGACTACACCGAAGTTGTGATCGACCCAGATGCCGCTTTTGAAAGAGACGAGGTAAAACGAATCAAAGCCTTTTTAATGACGATTTGTGACATAAAGCAAAAATTGGTTAATTACGTATCTGAAAACAGCTATGGGTGATATTTTCGAAAGGGTGTAAAGGTGAGTTGGGTGTAAAGGTCGGTGTAAGCTGAATCGAATGCTCGGTCGGTGTCAGCTCGGTGTAAACATGAAACATTGCCTGCTGTTAACGTGGAATGTTTCATGTTTACACCGAGCTGACACCGACCGAGCTTTCGACCGAGCTTACACCGACCTTCGAAAATGCCACCCTATGCGTTACATATTCGAAGGTGGACTTTGATTTACAAAAACATCAAGAGATCTTGACAGCAACATCGCCTGATTAGAAACCAATCATATTTTTTATTTTTGAGCCGTGCTTTTTTGGGGGGAGTGGGCTTACAGGGAAATAGTAAGCTACCCATGATTTACACATTTTTCAAAAAACAAACGTTTTCGACGTTTCAGTACCTCTACAATCAATCCTACACGTATTTCGACCTGGCAATCGACGAAAACGCTCTCTGGGTGCTGTACCATCAACGGGATCGACCCGAACTGATGGTTGCGAAAGTGGACATTCAGAATTTCACCATCTACAATGTCTGGAATCTGACCCTGATTCGGCACGCAGAGGTGTCGAACGGGTTCGTGGTCTGCGGCGTGCTGTACGTGATCAGAAGCAGCTACCGGCTGCAGACCGACATCGCGTATGCGTACGACTTCTATCGCGACAAATACAAACTGCCGCCCATTCACTGGATCAATCTGTACAAGAACGCGAACATGATTCAGTACAATCCGTTTGACAAGAAGATATATGTGTACGATCATGGATACTTGCTGACCGTGTCTGCCAGACTCTATTGGAGGGTATGACCCGCTACCGAGATTTCGGATATTGATTCAGTAATTTATGTGCTCTGTTTTAGCAAGCAATACGCTGCCAATTTTCCGCAATGTAACACCCCTAACTAAACCAATGATCATCCGGAACTTTCTCTGTGGATAAATTTTTTCTTCCCGTGAAAAAATCGAAAAAAATCGACACACACACACACACACACACACCTTTTCGAGCTTGTTTTGAGCATCTGGCCTTTTTTCAAAAACAAATAAGAAATAAAAGTTTCTTGCCCATATCTATGGCCGTCACGCCTGTTGCTCGTCAAACCGACCCAGGTGATATTAGAATGGCGAAGAGCATTAAAGTAAAGTTCATGCACTACATATATGTGTTCGCTGCAAGTGCTGCATTTTATTAGTAAAATAACTAGTTATTTATCGGCAAAGTTGTGTGCGACATGCGAACGAGCCGGATGACTGCCGCCGAAAAACAACCGTATTTGTTTGCGTAGCGACGTAATCGAACACAGCACAAACACACACACACACACACACACACACACACACAACACACACACACACACACACACACACACACACACACACACACACACACACACACACACACACACACACACACACACACACACACACACACACACACACACACACACACACACACACACACACACACACACACACACACACACACACACACACACACACACACACACACACACACACACACACACACACACACACACACACACACACACACACACACACACACACACACACACACACACACACACACACACACACACACACACACACACACACACACACACACACACACACACACACACACACACACACCCACACACACACCTTTTCGAGCTTGTTTTGAGCATCTGGCCTTTTTTCAAAAACAAATAAGAAATAAAAGTTTCTTGCCCATATCTATGGCCGTCACGCCTGTTGCTCGTCAAACCGACCCAGGTGATATTAGAATGGCGAAGAGCATTAAAGTAAAGTTCATGCACTACATATATGTGTTCGCTGCAAGTGCTGCATTTTATTAGTAAAATAACTAGTTATTTATCGGCAAAGTTGTGTGCGACATGCGAACGAGCCGGATGACTGCCGCCGAAAAACAACCGTATTTGTTTGCGTAGCGACGTAATCGAATAGTACTTATTTTATGGGGCCGAAAAAAACACGACAATCATGTGCACTAACTTCTGGACAATTTCATTTCACGCCCCTGCATGTGAAAATCACACACACACACACACACACACACACACACACACACACACACACACACACACACACACACACACACACACACACACACACACACACACACACACACACACACACACACACACACACACACACACACACACACACACACACACACACACACACACACACACACACACACACACACACACACACACACACACACACACACACACACACACACACACACACACACACACACACACACACACACACACACACACACACACACACACACACACACACACACACACACACACACACACAAAAATGCACGAATACTTCTTATGAGATTGTTTTGGAAAGCATAGCATCGCACCCGAATCAGGGGGCCGAAAGCGGAACGTTGCGGGCACTGAATTCTCGCGTACAGTAGCTAAATAACTTTCTGTTCAAGTTCAATTGTTTTGCGCCACGTCAAAAACACAGCGAGATATACATAATAATACTCTGCATGCTCACACAAATTACTGCATAAAACTTGGGGGTCTTTGACATGTTGCTGACAAATAACATGCGTTAAGTCACGGAACTGCATCACCAATATTGTCACGGCTGTTTATCTTGGTGAAAAAAATAGTTGCAAATAATTATGCACATGCATATTCTTATTGGCTGTGTAAAACTGCTATTGATGAGAGTGCCGAAAACCGTTGAACCTGCACCGTTCGAGATCTGTTTACGTCGTCGATGTCGTTACGGTCGGTCAACCCCCGTACGATTGGTCCAATGGACAACTGTCGTAAACAGAAAGTCGACAGAAATGCGCGATGATGCGCGCCATACGGCAATTGAAAGCATGTTAAAGCAATTTGTGCGGGGATGAGATAAAACTGGGGCACGAAATTTTTTTGTGAGTGTCATTAAACAACCAGTTCCAATGAGCGTCAACAATTATACAAAAGCAGCAACATTAACAATTACAAATAGCATCGATGTAACTGTCGTTACAGTTAGTCGCTTGTCAGTCGTTGCTAGGGTGTTACCGCCATGAACATTCTCCTTCTCGTCGTGTCGGTTTGTCAGCTGGTACATCTCGCTACTGCAGGTAATTGTCTGGCTGAATATGAAACCACCAGGGAAGACGCTTCCAAAAGCAGACTATAGTGGCTCGAGGGAAGCCGTAGTCCTCCTGGCAAAGGTGGTAAACGTATGTATATTCGGGTGTGCTTTGAGGGCATATGCACCCCGTTCCCTCAAAGCACACCCGCATATGTATATGTATGCTTCCCAAAACAGTTATACTTGCTAAAATGCACATGAAAAGTAAGCAAGGAAAGCATAAGTAGCTGTCTTGCTATGTCCTTTTTGTTCTGGATTCTGCCTTGTTACACTATGCGCGGATTGTATTACTCATACTGTACCGGAGAATGCCAAATTGGTCCCCTAGAGGCTTACTTGTGATGCACATTGGATTTGAGACTTTAAAATAAAAACTTCACGCACAAGCCCCTATCGGGTTCATTCGGAAAACTTCCGATTCCCAAGCTGGGGGCTTATTCGGAATAAGATTGCGGCAGCACAAACAGTGTCCAATGCCTTTTGAATAGTTAGATATCTGGTTTTGTTTCTTCTAAAATTTACAAAACGAACAATTGCCTGCGTTCGGGCTGCTTTGCTTTTGTCTTATTATCGTGAAAATTACGCTGCTGAAGTTCGTATTCTTCTGTTTTTGGGTGCAGTAAAGTGCATCATAGTAAAACAGTGTTCATGAGGCACGAAAAAAATTTTTCCGTAAATAACCCCAGGGGGCTTATTCGGCAAAATTCTGAAGAATCCCAAAGTGGGCAACTGTTGGAGGGACTTATTTGGGTATTCTCCGGTATGTTGGTCTTGAGATCAAAACATCAAAACTATTTTCATGTGCAGAACCAGCAACGGACATAAAGTACTGGCATTGGCTGAACGAACAAACGCTACAGAAGAAGCTCGAGCATTTCCGCGATCAAGTGAAGCCGGCCAAAAATGTCATCTTTTTCGTCGGCGACGGTATGCTTTTCGTATTGTAGTTAGGCATACATGTATGCACCTCCATGGCAAATAATATGGTGACACTACGCCAACTCGAGCCCGATTCGGAGGTGGCAGACAGCGAAACATTTCACACATGGCTGCTGATTTGGGAAATGTTGCACGTTATAGAATACAATGAGGATTTTCTCTTTCTAAATCGTTTTCTACGCACACCGCACTTCCGAAATCAGGCTCGTGTTGGCGTACGTGGTTCTCCTTTACTTTTAAACAAAAAATGGAATCAACGATTCAGGTATGGGTGTTGTGGTGGAGACGGCGGCTCGAATCTACATCGGACAAAAGACAAACTCAGCCAGCAACCAGGACCCGCTAGCCTGGCATGAGTGGCCCTACGTCGGCACGCAGAAGGTATTGGTCGCACAATGACTTTATAAGAATTGGTCAATTAATTTTCCTGATTCGTAAAGAGGGAAAGTGATGGGGCAATGACGCTGTGTTGCGTGATCGCACACAAAGCATGTAGTAAAGAGAATGTTTCAGACCTGCGGCAACGTGGTTGATCTGCTAGATTATTTTTAGCTGAAAATGTTTTGTGAGAATCACAAATAGCGCAGTGGTTAAAGGGCTCGGGACATAACCGAAGGAAGGGTAGCAGGACATATTGCTACATAGCGTTGGTAAGCATTCCGACAGCTTATGTCACGCACAAATTTTGAGCTCATTGGAGATTCGCTATCTCTTGGTAGAGCGACTTTTCGTTCCAGAAAAAAGTGAATTTTTGCACAAGTTGGAACGACCGGTGCAGAAACCCCAAATGAGTTGAAGGTCGAGTAACACGTGGATAGGATTACAACAGCTTCTGAATAGCTTACCATCACAACTTCAGTCGCTCAAAGCATTGCTTCACACGGTGAGGGTGCGAAACGTTCCAAAAATCGGCCTTATTTTTCGAGAACACATGTTTGTCCCTAAATTTTGAGGCCACGCTTGGCTCTGTGGCAATAAGAACAAAATAGGGAAATAGTGCATCGTCGAAAGTACCAGAAAATAAGGTTTTTAAATTTTTTAACTCATGGCTAGTTCGGTAATAGGCCTAAAAAATTAAATTGCCGCTAAATTAGGTTGTTACATCAGGGTTGGGCAAAAAAAAACGACGGCGTTTTTTCTTTAAAAAAAACGACGTTTTTTTTCAAAAAAACGCCTGGGTAGTTTTTCGTTTTTTTAAACCCTGAATTTCCTTGATTTTCCCTGATTTTTCAGGGAAAGTACCCTGATTATCAAGGAAAATCAATTTTTTGTCCCATTTTTTTCAAAAATTTTCGACCAATTTTTACTTTGTCGAGATACGTCGATATACGAAGTTTGACTTTCAGTGATGACCCCGGCCAAAGTTGGTCCCATGATGCGGGTCTGATATGGGATCTTAACAACTCGCTAGATTGCCTCAGAACACATAGAATTACTTCATTTAACCACGTTTTCTTCCCAAAATGAGCGTTTTCCAATTTTTTTGGGGGCATATTTTGGTCATCTGGGTGTTTTAAAAAAACGTTTTTTTTGAAAAAAAAAACGTTTTTTGCCCAACCCTGGGTTACATTCATCGCCAGAATTGTGACACATAAAAACCACAGATTGTATCGGATTCGAAACAAAAAAATGAGAGAACCGTCTGGTTTCACAACCTATCAAGGTCCGAAGACCCCAAGGTCTTCAGATCTCTCGGGGCAGCCATGCTAACCAGAATATGATATCCAGCTGTAGATGCTTATTGTTAACAGCTATTGTAAATGTGACAGCACCAAATAATGTATCTCGAGAGTAGCTTTCGAACGATACATATAGTGTTTCCTTTTTATGCAAGTCAAAGGAAACAAGCTACCCCACGTTATAACTCAACTCCAGTTTGGGGTCGAGATTTCAGAAACCAATGAAAGAGATTAAGAATGTGTCCTTGTTGATCCAAGCACGAAACTCAGCAGCAAACATGGTGAAATGTTTCATTGACATGCTGGCAGCGCACACGCACAAAGCTCACAGCGAGCATGTGAAACATTGTTGTTGTTAGATTCCACAGGCAAACGTTGACACGTTTTTGCCAGCTGCCTGATTGAATCGAAACCACCCAACAAACCGCCCCCCCCCCAAAAAAAAAAAACAAGCCGCAATAAATTCTTACGGTTAAGGGCAGCGGCTAAAAAATTGCTTTTTTGACGATTCTGGAATGAACCGTCACGTGTGCGATTTCGGAATTTTGACCGTTTCTTGTCCATAGTAAGAAATAGTATGGGCATGTTACATATCATTCGATAGCTACGTTGAAGCTACATCGTTTGATGCTATCAAATGGGCAATAATCTTTAGCAGTAACGACTTATAGCCAAATATCTTATTCAGGCTGGCATGGCTGCAGCATCCGGACCATGGGGTTTTAAGTCTTGAAACTCGTCTAGATTGTTGGACTGTGCGTTTATCGGACTTTCTCTTTTCCAATGCAATGCAATACGTGGCTAATTTACATCACATTTCCGTCAATGAATGCAACTATGCAGTTTAGGGGCATTATTTAGGTCCTTTTCGGCCTGGCACGCCGCTATCTTTATTGTTTCCAAATTTAAAAACCTTATTTTCTGGAAGAAATTCAATTTCATTGCCCATGCATTTTGGAGAGGGGGGGGACCCCGAGAGCGAGGCAGGCAGCAAGCGGCACACAGCGCAAGCCACGCGGCCCCAACAAAAACAAGCACACGAGCCGGCCGCCCCCCCGCGGAGGCCCCGACAAAAATACTTTCCAAAATGCTCTATTTTTCTGTTGCATTTTCATTTCTGCAACTCAAAGCCCGGCCTCATAATTTAGAGACAAACTTGTGTTTTCGGAAAATGTGGCCGATTTTTGGAACATTTCGCTCCCTCACCGAATGAAGCAATGCTTTGAGCGACTGAAGTGCTCATGATAAGTTATCCAGAAGCTGTTGTAATCCTATCCACGTGTTACTTGACTTTCAACTAATTTGGGGTTTCTGCACCGGTCGTTTCAAGTTGTGAAAAAATTCCCTTTTTCTGGAACGAAAAGTCGCTCTACCAAGAGATAGCGAACTTCTAGGGAGCTTAACATTTGTGCGTGACATATGCTGTCACAGTGCTTTCCAACGATGTATAACACTGCGCTCTGCTGCCCTTCCTTCGGTTGTGTCCCGAGCCCTTTAAGAGTGACTGAACTTGAAAATCAGTATTGATTTGATGAATTCTTATATGGCCATTGTGCGACCAATATAAATGGGTAATGCGGCAGTGCAGTTTTCTTAATTCAAAACTAAAAAATATAGTTATTAATTAATTAGTTAAGCAATCAATATCTCCGGCAGACTGAGAACACGACAACATCGCTTAACACTACTAATGAGTGAAGGTGTCCACAACCTATTGAGTCTGCAACATTTTGGTCGTTTTGTTCGAAATCAGCAATCAGAATATTCATGCATTGCTTTGGATAAATAACTGCACACTTGTTAAAAGTACAGTACAGACGCAATGCAAATACCATACGTGTAAGCATTGTGCATGGCGGGTCTTACCACTGAGTGGGTCGCTATCGGATTGTGAGCTTCAATCAGAGCAGGAGCTTCTATTTTTTTCGGAGCGCTCTCAGGACATGGGCGATAGAGCTTCAAAATAAAATACGGCCGAATATGTGTCGGAGAATGCCAAATGAGTCCCCCTGGAATAATTCCTTAGTGTGGGCTCAATATTCGGAATATTATCATTATATATATTATATATTATTTATTAATATATATATATTATTATATATTATAATAATAAGCACAAATCTATGGTCATTTGCAGCGATTTTTCATATGCTTGTACATACATAGTGGCGGCTTTTTTTCTGAAATCTCAAATCCGAAGTGCTACCCCAAATACATACGCCCCCAGGCAGGGTTGAAAAAAATTTTTTTTAATTAACGAGCTTGTTTTTTAAAATGCTACATAAAAATTGAAGGACTGTGGAGTTTAAAAAAATTAGAGAGATTTAAAAAAAAATTTTTGATTTTTTTGACGAAAATTTTTTCATTCGAAAAAGTGTTGCCAACGACGTTTCAGGATAAATGAAATCGATGCAACATATTTGTCAAAAACTGAAAAATTTTCGCCTGAGACCCAACTTGTGTGGTGACACCCGGTAGTATTGTGCAGATTCTATGGTCTCCTACCAGTCTGAGGTTGATGTTGACTAACGATGTCACTCTAATGTATTGTAGCATGCCGTACAACGTATTTTAATGCATCTAATGCCGTATATCTGATATACGACCATCAAAATATCGATTGCAGCCCAAATCTTGCGTGTCAGATCGACTTTGCGTGCCCGGTTTTGCACCAGACCTGCATATATACATGTGTAGTAGCATGCAGTAGTACATTATCGGTGCCACATCACTTATAAAAGACCAGCCCCGCGCATTCTGCACGGATTTGGGGACAATACAGGGCGCAGCAGGCGCGATTTTGGAAAAATTGTCCCGTCCACAGAAAAAAGTGCCAATTTTTTGCCTCGAAAAAGGCCATTTTTGGACATTTCAGCCCATTTTGGGCAACTTTTTTATTGAAAAAAAAGCAAAATCTGAGGTTCAAAAAAAAATTTTTTTTAAATTTTTTTAATTAACCACTTTTTTTAAACAACCCTGCCCCCAGGGGACTCATTTGGCATTCTCGGGATACGTATCTCCACTTTCAGACCTACAACGTCGACCGTCATGTGGCCTGTTCATCATCCACAGCCACGGCGTACCTGTGCGGGCACAAGGCTCATTGGTACACACTCGGTGTCGATTCGAGCGTTAAATTGAAGGACTGTGGAGCGTCGTTGCATACAGGAGATCCGACCAGTATTGCTGATTGGGCTATCGCGAGTGGAAAGGCCGCTGGTATGCATGCTTAATGTTGTTTGTACCAGTCCTTTTTCGGATTAGGGGGCTCTGGGGATTTTCAGTGAAGTGCACCTGACCAGTTACACAGTCCAACCGCTTTCTCATGAGACGGGGATATTTTCGAAACGGGAAAGGGAGGGGGAAAGGGGGAAGCCAAAAGCGGAAACAAACAAACACGGCACCCACCGACCCCACCCCCCTCTATTACATGTGTATGTACCTGCATTCACATCCCTGTCACGAAAGGCCGCGTTTGTGGCCGGTGTGAAATCCCGGTAGGACAATTTTTGTGGCGAGCACAATCAGCGATTTTGCTAGAGTTCATTTAGTCGGAAAGCCACTTTTATGTTCCCACCGCAGGTTTGGTCACGACAACGACCGTGTCGCACGCCACACCGGGCGCATTGTACGCGCATTCGGCCTTTCGCATTTGGGAGGCGTTTGTGAACGAAACCGACGCAATCAACTACGACCCGAGATGCAAGGACATCATTCATCAGCTCGTCCACAATCATCCTGGCAATCAGCTGAAGGTTGTATATGTTTCTGCGGGCTTGGCGAGGTATGTAGATGCGGCGGACTGCGAACAGTGAAAAAACTATACCTCCAATGTCCGCGGTCCGCAGTCCGCGTCTACCTGGCCGAGCCGTAACACACTGTCGCCGTCGTATTGTATTTGGCATTCTCCATGCCGTTTGAAACCAAGATGTCGCAGCATAATGTGCGTGATGCAACCACAACCACATAGCAGTAAACTTCAATAGATAGAATTCAGTGCACGACTCACTGTACCAATGGTGACATGCACGTTAGATGCAAAGCACCAGAAAATTTCAAATACCGGACTTTTCCACCTGCAGCCTTCCCTAGTCCCGACCTGACTTCATTATTTTAGAAGCCATTTTTTTCCTCTACCATTCAGGCACATCTGCTCTTCAAAACCAGTGTGATTGAACCAAATAAAGTCTGTGTATTACCCTCTTTTTCGGAGATATTATGTAGGTTTTATTTTCCGGCTGTTATGGACGTTTGGGGGAGAATGGTTAGAATTACTGTTGAAGAATGTCAAAAATGCTCCTCTAAATGGTCCCCAACAAGAAGGTTTGAAAACATTCAATTTTCCACTTCAAGGACCCTGTGCTCCCAGCGGATACGCTTCCGCTCAGAGCCCACGGGGGTTCTGATTCGAATTTTTCTTTGTTGTCGGAGGGTCCATTTTCCATGAATTACCATCAGTTAGAGACCACCGGGCTTTGAAGGCAAACCGCGGTGTTGGCCCTCCTTCGCCCGAGAAAACCCCAATTTGTCTTACGAGCTTGAACAAATTTTGCCGCGAAAATTGCGACTGAAAATAAAACTGACAAGCTCATATACCTACATACGTTCGCAGCTGGTCATGGGTGGCGGCCGAGAGATGTTTCTGCCGGCGGAAGAGGGTGGAAAGCGCAAAGATGGCCAGAATATGATCGAAACTTGGAAAAAGCTGCGCGGCGGTGATGTCCTGATGAACAAGGATGACCTGCTCAAAATGGATCCAACGAGCAAGAAACCAGTGCTCGGTCGGTGCTTTTGCTTATCCGGCTTGTTCAGGGCGGACTTAGGTTGAACACGGAAACCGGAACACGGAAATATTTCCGTGTTCCGTGTTCCGTGAATATTTTGGAGAATCACGGAACACGGAAATATTTCCGTGCCACGGAACACGAAAATGATTCAGGCACGCAAACGATGCTTTTGCAGTGATGATGACAAAAGCCAGCGTGCTGACGTCAAAAGCCCGCGTGCTGACGCAAACGCAACAACTATTCACACGGAAATATTTCCGTGTTCCGTGAAAATAAAAAAAACACGGAACACGGAAACCGGAAATATTTCCGTGCACGGAAATCCACGAAGCTGGTTTGTATGTAAATTATTTCCGTGTTCCGGTTTCCGTGTTCAACCTAAGTTCGCCCTCAGATGATTGTGGGGTGGTTCGCTTTGAGCACAACGTTTTTTTTCGGTTTTCATGCGGGTACGAAACTTGCAGACCCTAAACGCGATCAAGATCATAGCCATTAATATACCGACCGGAGAACGCCAAATAAGTCACCCATCGTTCTGCAGTTTTCCAATTGAGTCCCCCGGATAATGCAGGTCTTTTCGCTGACGCGCAACTCACGTTCGAAAGCTACAAAGTGAAGAAGGGCGTTGGGAAAGACGAGCCGTCGCTGGAAGAAATGACACGAGCGGCGATCAAAAAAATGCAGAATAATGACGACGGAAAGGGCTACTTTCTGCTGATTGAAGGTTCGTTGGATTCAAGGACAGGAACTGAGATGGTTCGGCGACCTATAGTGTCTCAACACACGAAATTTGTGAAATTCTTCCATGAATATTCATGAATATTTGTTTCGGAACCCGCAAAGCATCTTTGTGATGCTGTTGGTACCAATTGTGAGAGAAATCAGCGCCATACTGTGTAGATTTTGTAACCAGGTGTGTGCCGAGGCATACATTATGTTTGCCCACTTGCAACCTACAAAGGTCGGCGGTCCATGTGATCACGGAATCGGAGTCCCGCCAAACGCAATTTATGCGTGCTGGACCAAGTTTTTACCAAAACCTCACATTCTAAACCCAATTTTTTGGTTCCCCGTGAATCTTCTCTGGTGTGCATGTCGTCACGGCGATTGGTCTTATTCCCTGTCAATGTGAAATGTTACTCTTGGTCGGACAAAACATAAAATTCACTGCTCTCCAGCAATCATATTCAGTCAAAAAGTGGACGCTTGACTACATATACATACATAGTGGGGTCATTGGTTATTCCAGCGGACACACTGTGTTGTTGCCTTGTTTACCAGCAAACAGCGGGTGGGCCGAATGAAATCAAAGATGACCAAGCATAACGCCACTTTTACACGATAACCGCATATTTAGGTGGCCGAATCGACCACGGACTTCATCTTGGCATTGCAAAGCCGGCATTCGACGAAGTTCACGAGCTGCACAAAGCCGTCCAAGCAGCAATGTCGCTCACCTCCAGATCGGATACGTTGATGGTGGTGACCGCCGACCACTCGCATCCACTATCCATCCAAGGCTACCCGGAGCGATATCACAACATTTTGGGTTGGTTCTCGAGAATTTTAGCAGAACTTATGCATTTGGCCAAACGTATCCACATTTGTCGATCTGTTCAAGCAATCCATGTGCATGGGTAATTTATGAAATTTGGTGCCGTACTGTATGTATGGGTCCATGTAAATGCCGCATGATGCTGAATGATTTTTAAGGGTGCGCGTATACTCTATGCGCGGAAATGAAGGAACGGGTGGAGGAACGATTGTTTCTGCTGACTATGAAACGCAGTTTACGTAGCATATTCCCGTTTAGCTGAAATTACTCAATTAGGAAAGTATCGAAAGCAGGAATTAAAAAACTGTAACGAAGTACATAGGTGAGAGACTAATAAAACGGTACCATAAAGCTACCGACAAACCATACGGGTTTTAGTTGCACGAAGCTTTCACCTAATATAGGCGCCGCACTTAGAACTATACCTCGATAATTTGTTTGTGGTTTCGGCGCGTATTCCAAAACCACAGGCTATCAGGTACTGTAAGCAAGAGCCTCTTCAGTTGAAAGCTAATCAGCACGTTGAAACTCAGTTGAAACACGCCTTGTTCACTCATTCCACGCACAATCATGAAATAAAACGCATTAGTTGGTTTCAAGACAATGTTTCCGAATAATTGACCTGAATGAGGTACCTATGAAGCAAATGAGACACGTAAACTGAGGCACCTACGAAATTTACCTAAAGCTCATATATAGGCACGTACGACGCCTCAGACGATATGCATACACCGAACTCCCCGCCGGCATCGATTCTGACGCTGGCCAACAGTCCGCAGGCGATCAAACGAAAACCCGGAGAATGCACGCCTGACTTGTCGGATCCGAACATCGACTTTGGTTGGTAGCCTTGAACAGTGAATATTGGGTGCTACCGGAGCTTTCCGTCTACAGCCCCCGCCCCCGAATAGTGCCCCATGGGGCTCAATTCGGTAGAGTGTCCAAATAGAGCCCCATGGCGCTGTGTTTGGAATTTATATTTCTGCCTTCCGGTGCCCAATGTTCCACCAAAAGTGACTGGTTTTCTGAACAGTGTGGCGGTTTTCTTGACCATATATAACAGCCTGTACTCATGTTTTCCGGTTGCTTTGTGTGCATGTGTTCATTACTGATGCATTTGCACGACGCCCTGACACAAGACCACCTGGATTGAAAACTTTATCATTGATTAATTTCGAGGACTTGCCAAATAGAGCCCCAGGGGCTCTATTCGGGAAAACGTTTGACAAAAGGTCGGATTTTCGCACTTTTTTCTACAAGCCCCTGGGGCTGTAGAAGAAAAACACCGGTATAAAAGTGGAGGAACTTTTCGGATAGAACCGAGATCGGAGCTGAAACGGACCTGGTTGGGTCGGGGTCGTCGAGCTGAACCGCAGGAACACCGGGACCGATACTATGATCCGAGCAATTCCTCAATATTCGTGATCAGCGTTATTGACTATCCCTGGCCCTGATCACCAATTTTCAGCCAATCCGGCCGATATCGGGTAATCCTAAAAAAAAGATTCCCAGCCCGCCCTAAAATCGAATTCTCGGGGCCAGAGTAGTGTTGCATTATTATGTCTACATCCGCATTACTTCCAGATGACCCCGACTACATGATTCCGGCGCTCTATCCGGCCTTCCTCATCAACACGCACGGTGGTGAGGATGTGGCCGTGTACGCGTCCGGCCCAGGCGCCGCTCTGTTTACGGGCAACTATGAGAACACCTTCTTGGCGCGCGGCATGGCGTACGCGCTCTGCGTCGGCGACGGGCCAACAGCGTGCAATCCGAATGCCAAATCGCCGGCGCTGGCTCAGGGCAAAAAGGTATATAGCACCGTAAATTTCTAAATTCGCCGCCCCACAATAAAATACGCCCCCCGTGGTTAATATTCTGCGATAGTTCAGTGCCCGGGCACATGTTCAGGCCCGAACATTCAGGCGGCCGATTCCGGCCCGGCTGGGGCCTGAGCCTATGCCTATGAATGGGTCAAATATGCTGGGCCTGAAAAGGTCGGGCCTGACCTTCCGGACCTGAAAAGCAGCGGAATACTTAATTAATGTCACCTTCTAAAGCCAAACAGTGGCCACGCTCAGTTTGCGCACAGCTGGCTGGCTGGCCGGCAGGCTGCACGTGCGTCTCTTCCCCGAATGTTTCAAAAGTTGATTTTCATGTTTGGAACTTGACATTACAACTGCGGCGCGTATTCTGTTACACGGTAGCGAACTTAAAAATTTACTATACATAACACAAATTTGTAACGATTTGGGTCTGTCAGCATTGAAACATCAAACTGCTGCATTTCGCAAAAAAATGGTAAAAAAGTAAAACTACGTCAACACGAGCCCGATTTCGGAGCTGGCAAAATGGTGAAACATTCATGACGTGGCTGCTGATTTGGGAAACGTTACACGTTGTGGCATACAACGTGGAGCATGATGATTTTCTCTTTCTTTGCGTTTTGCAAGTTCACCACCTCCGAAATCGGGCTCGTGTTGGCGTAGTTTGCCTATACCGTGCAAATTCGCCTTCGAAGTTCAACTCACGTATTTTGTACACACTGCTGTTTGCGAAATCGAGAAATCGATCAACTCAGAGTAGCTCACTACAAAATACTGCCAGAAAAATACATATGATCTTGTTTTTCCCAAGTCGTGAAAAACAAGCACAAAATGTGGTCAATCATACAACGCAAAAATGGACCCGAGAAAATGCTGGATCGATTCTTTTTTGGCCGGTACAAACACAACACGACTGGACACGACACAAATACAATTCTTTTCTTTTTTGTGCAAACACACAGCCGCAGCAGCAAAACTCAATCAGACCGGCCTTTTCGCGCCGTTTTTTGCATGTGTGACTGGACAGGACGGAATTTGTGATTCATGTGTGAGCCTCATCCGGCTGGCTTATACTAATGTCGTCCAATCATGTCGTCACATTTTATCGTCGTGTATTATTTTCGCGCTCATTTCGGGTTCATGTATTACTTGCTTGTTGGACGACATGATTTGACGACAAAACTATTAGCCGTCCAGCTGATCAATTAATGCGCACTCATTGTGAGTCATCATAACTGGAATTAAGATGGCTAATGTACGTACGTAAATATGTATATTTCAGTTCGGTTGCCTCAATAAGAACCAATTGTGCTACTTCTGGGCATCGATCGGTCAATGCAAGTCCGCCAAATACGGCCCATACATGAAGATGAACTGCCAGGAAGCATGTGGCCTGTGCCATGGCTAAAACTGACAAATTCGAGACTTAAATAATAAATATACCTCTGGTTTTGAACGCAAACCCACATACGCACATACAGTATGTACATATTTGTGTAAACCCAGTTTTCAAACAATATTGCTTTCAACCTCTTGCTGCCAACTCTCATGCATAATTTGTGGCACTCATTTAAAGGGAGGCTTTCGCATTTCAAACCGCCTTCAAACTTTGCACGCATTTGAATATTGTTCAGGGCGTTGTTAAACTCTCACGCACTAAGAACTCAATCTGCAGCATGCGACCAGGAGATGCACTTTAAAGGGCTCGGGACATAACCGAAGGAAGGGTAGCAGCACATATTGTTACATACCGTTGGAAAGCATTCCGACAGCCTATGTCACGCACAAATTTTAAGCTCCTTGGAGATTCGCTATCTCTTGGTAGAGCGACTTTTCGTTCCAGAAAAAAGTGAATTTTTGCACAAATTGGAACGACCGGTGCAGAAACCCCAAATGAGTTGAAGGTCAAGTAACACGTGGACAGGATTACAACAGCTTCTGAATAGCTTACCATCACCACGTCAATCGCTCAAAGCATTGCTTCACATGGTGAGGGTGCGAAACGTTCCAAAAATCGGCCATATTTTTCGAGAACACAAGTTTGTCCCTAAATTTTGAGGCCACGCTTAGAGTTGCGGAAATAAGAATGCAATGGGGAAATAGAGCATCGTCGAAAGTACCAGAAAATGGGGTTTTTAAATTTTTTTAACTCATGGCTAGCTCCGTGACAGGCCTAAAAATCCGTTAAATTGCCGCTAAATTAGGTGGTTACATTCATCGCCAGAATTGTAACACATAAAGGCCACAGATTGTATCGGATTCGAAGCAAAAATATGAGAGAAACGACTGGTTTAACAACCAATCAAGGTCCGAAGCCCCCAAGGTCTACAGATCTCTCGGCAGCTATCTAACCTGAATATGATATTCAGCTATAAATGCTTATTGTCAACAGCTATTGTAAATGTGTTAGCACCAAACAATGTATCTCGGGATTAGCTTTCGAATGATATATAACAAGCCCCAATAAATTCTTACGCTTAAGGGCAGAGGTTAAAAAACTGCGTTTTTACGATTTTGGAATGACCGTCCGCACCGCGTGCGGTTTCGGAGTTTTCCGTTTCTTCCATAGTAAGAGATAGTATGGCATGTTATATATCGTTCGATAGCTACGTTGAAGCTCATCGTTTGGTTCTATCAAATGTGCAATAATCTTTAACAGTTACGATTTATAGCCAAATATCTTATTCAGGCTGGCGTGGCTGCAGCAGCCGGACCATGGGGGTTGAAGTCTTGAAACTCGTCTAGATTGTTGGACTGTGCGTTTATCTGACTTTCTCGTTTCCGATGCAATGCAATACGTGGCTTATTTACATCGCATTTCCGTCAATGAATCACTATGCAGTTTAGTGGCAATTTTTAGGTCTTTTTCGGCCTGTCACGCCGCTATCTAAGTGTTTCCAAATTTAAAAACCTTATTTTTTGCTACTTTCGAAAACGCTCTATTTTTCTATTGCATTTTTATTTCTGCAACACAAAGCGCAGCCTCAAAATTTAGAGACAAACTTGTGTTTTCGAAAAATGTGGCCGATTTTTGGAACATTTCGCACCCTCACCGAGTGAAGCAATGCTTTGAGCGACTGAAGTTCTCATGATAAGTTATCCAGAAGCTGTTGTAATCCTATCCACGTGTTACTTGACTTTCAACTCATTTGGGGTTTCTGCACCGGTCGTTTCAAATTGTGAAAAAATTCACTTTATTCTGGAACGAAAAGTCGCTCTACCAAGAGATAGCGAATCTCTAAAGAGCTTAACATTTGTGCGTGACATAGGCTGTCGGAATGCTTTCCAACGGTATGTAACAATATGTGCTGCTACCCTTCCTTCGGTTATGTCCCGAGCCCTTTAAGAAGAACATCCGGGAACAAAGCGTGCCGCGGACCAGCCCAATTTATACCTGCTCATTCAGGCAAACTGCTTGATCAAAAAGGTGTGAAGGCGAATGAATGTTTCGCATGAAACGTGCAACACCACTAACTATGGAATTTCGCTTTTCTTTATATTTCGAATTTCAACGAATTGTTCCAGCGCGACAAGCAGACCTTGAAACATTTAGCAGCCACGCATCAACAATTCGTTGCAACTCGAAATAAAAAGAAAAGCGAAAATCTATAGTGAGGCAGCGGCAAATATCGTGCGAAACATTCTGCGCCTTGACCGCCCTTGTCATCAGGCGAGTTGCCTGAATGCGCAGGTAGAAATTGGGCTGGTCCACATTTGATTCCCGGATGTTCCTCTTGAAGGGCATCTCCTGGCCGCATGCCGAACGTTAGACCTTCGGTGTGTTTGACTTTTTTGACGCCTTGACGACTGTCTAAACACATGCAAAGTTTGAAGGGGGTTTGAAATGCGAAAGGCCCCCTTTAAGACTGTCTGCGACGAAGACGAGATTCCTAAGTTGACGTTTGATGTTACTTCTGACTTCCGGGAAGTAGCAGTCAAAATCCGGAGAAGTCACTACCACGCAGAAGTGCACGGCAAGGCAGTGATTGCTTGTAGTGATTGCCTGTTCCACTCTGTCCATTGACCGTTGCCTGCCGTCTGCTGTTCTTGCTCTGTTGATGAGCTGACCGAACGGGCAGTCACAAATTTCTGACTGCTACTGCCGGGCAGTCAGAGTATAAACCGACCTAGTACTATCACCCTACATACCCATGTCCACCCACCAAGTCCAGTGCTCTGGCGCTGTGGGCAGGGTTGGGCAAAAAACGTTTTTTTTTCAAATCAAAAAATCTGTGTGGTGACACGCTATCGAGGGCACATAGTTGTCACCATGCTCCAGTGGGCGGATCCAGCTTTTGGCCAAGGGAGAGGCCAAATCCAATGTCATTTTTATCTAGTGCTTGTTCCATTTTTTTAAAGTCGCTTTTTTTAGTGCTCGTTTAGAATTTCGCGCCGTTTACCAGCTGTTGTATAACACGTGACAATGCGCGCGATGCGCGCGAAATTTTGGCACTTTTGAAACGTATCAGCGTGAAAATCATGTGGGGGTCC
Organism: Rhynchonema sp. JSB1_4; assembly: GCA_030248065.1. NCBI lineage: Eukaryota > Metazoa > Nematoda > Chromadorea > Monhysterida > Xyalidae > Rhynchonema > Rhynchonema sp. JSB1_4. The sequence goes on from JASAMV010002166.1 coordinate 19,617, forward strand.
TCCTTCATCATAGGGGTCCTTTTTCCTTCTTATCCAAAACGGAGGCCCCCGTTCAGGGGCCAACTGGACCAAAGGGGCGGGGGCCAGGGTTGGGCAAAAAACGTTTTTTTTTAAAAAATCGTTTTTTAAAAAAAACGTTTTAAAAAAAACGTTTTTTTTAAAACGCCCAGATGACCAAAATATGCCCCCCAAAAAAATGGAAAACGCTCATGCTGGGAAGAAAACGTGGTTAAATGAAGTAATTCTATGTGTTCTGAGGCAAAATAAACGGGTTTCAACCCTTTTCTAGCGAGTTGCTAAGATCCCATATCAGACCCGCATCGTGGGACCAACTTTGGCCGGGGTCATCACTGAAAGTCAAACTCCGTATATCGACGTATCTCGACAAAGTAAAAATTGATCGAAAATTTTTTGAAAAAAATGGGACAAAAAATTGATTTTCCTTGATAATCAGGGTACTTTCCCTGAAAAATCAGGGAAAATCAAGGAAATTCAGGATTTAAAAAAAACGAAAAACGACCCAGGCGTTTTTTTTTAAAAAAACGTCGTTTTTTTAAGAAAAAACGCCGTCGTTTTTTTTGCCCAACCCTGGCTGTGGGTGCTAGGTCGGTTCGGTACGTTCCTCATTGTCTTGCAGATCGGGTTCTTGTGTACATACACATGTCACCTTAATGACGCCCAGATCAATATTCAAATGCGTGCAAAATTTGAAGGTTAGTTTGAAATGCGAAACGGCCCATTTAAGAACTGATAAAATTCAGCCTCCGCAAAAAAACACTGGTGACCTCTTCCTATTTGCTGCTTTGTATTTGATGTTTCGAGACTTATTTTTCTCAGCCTTACGCTTCGCAGACTGTCGCTTTTTAATGAGCATAAAATTACAGCATCATTGCAGTTCTTCAAGTATCATGCCGCTTATTGGTGTTCCTTTCGCTTCTGATCCACTCAAGCAGTTCGGCTTGGCGCAGCTGCTAATGAAACGCCCATTTCAGCAGGATCTGGAGGGGACGCGTGAAACAATTGACTTGGCCTTGACTTGGAGCAATTAAGGAAGCAATCATCAGCGCATGATTAATAAAATTGTTTATCGTGTCCAATTTGTTCGCGCAGACATTTTATGATCACAAACAGACTTCTGTGTGCATATATTGATTGACCAAGAACGAGATTCAAATTGTCTATCGCACCCGAATATCTGCTACATACAGCATGTATGTATGCATCATCCGAACCGCGCCTACTTTCTAACCACCGTCTACCCTCATTATAGTGGCCGATTCTCAACATAAATGGAGAAATTGCCGCATTTGCTCGCGATACTTTAAAAGTGAACATTTTCCCCAATCAATTCCACCAATCAAACCACAATTCAATACAGCGAATATTTTTGATGAAAAAAAACGTTCCGATCGTGTCACTATAAAGAGGGCGGACTGCAGGTGAACCATTCAAATCACTGTCGATGCAGTCTTCGATGTTCATCTAATGTTTCAAACACTTCCAACGCGCGATCGGCCCTGATCAAGTGCATGTCCAATTCGTGATCGCTCAATCTGTCGATTGAATGGCGTTTGTAGCGCTGTTTGACGTCGTATGCGACTGCGTGTGCCTCGTTGATCAATTCGGCCAGACGCTGAAATCACAAGTTTGATCATTCAATCAAAGCAAGTTGCGAATCTATCATGCAGTTCACCAATCCATGAAAGATTATTCATTCAATGAATCAAAAGTTTGGTTATGTGAACAATGATTCAATTTTATTGAATCGTCGAAATGATCGATGGATGAAGTATTCAATACCAATCTATACGAACCTTCATTCAAAAATGAATCAAATCAACGGATCCAATCGCATGACCAATCGCACATCCAGTAGATTATTAACTAAATATACGATTCAAAGGCATGTTTTTGTTGATCTGCTCTGGGCTGATTTCATGATTGAATCGATTGATCCATGCTTCAGCTGATCAACATTCAACCAAACCAATCAATATATGCACTCACACTCACCCTCTTCTTGTCCGTTGTATCATTGTAGTCCATGTTGTATTCCCTTTGCGTCACGTAATGCGCCGGCATCTGCTTTGTGCCATGCATAATCAACGTTACGTTGTTCAGTGAGCCGTGGTTTTGCTCTGATGAGTGAGCGTGCTGCAAACTTGTTTTCATTATAGGGCAGTATTGGTCCCACAAGGACTATTTAAGAATCCCATCCAAAAAAATTCCTGAATGGTAAAGCACGTCTTGCCGCAGATCACGAGTTGATATGTATTTTCTTCGAAAACATTTCTGCCGATATCACGCTCACTGTGTTCAGGCAACTTGACTGTGATCTCGTCAGAAATATTTTGAAAAATTATAAATAGAACGCTTGTGATCTGCAGCGAGACGTGCTTTACCATTCAGGGAAAATTTATGGATGGATTCTTATATACATAGTCATTATGCGACCAATATCAAACTGGGATCACGTAGTCAGATATCCACTCGCTTGTTCTTGCGACTGCGGGTCACACTGCCTCTTCGTATTGAAAATACGACCCCGCACACCATGAAAAATATCCACCAGAAGAATTGTAGTCAGGATGTTAGCGGCAGATTCGGGAAGTTTTTGTCAACCTTCATGTGAACTCTTTGAGCAGTAGTTAGTGCCATCAGTAAGTCTGGATGTTCTTTGGGCAAAAAAGTAGCATGATTTTGCTTCCGGACAGGAGCGGACACACAAACGGACCGACTTCTAATTCTGACATACAGACTGACATGACATCACGAACACAAGGCTCGATATCAAATTTACCCGATCACATATTTCCAACTGCCAACTTCCCGCCGGCGGTTCGCCCCAAGTGTGCACGGACATAAACGGCCATTGTTGGAACCCATCACCGCTTTCGTCACGTCGTCGCGGGGATAACAGTTTGGTACGGGTGCCGGATGGAGAGACCAGCCTGATGTTTCAAGGAAGAAGATTGGTATGTTTTTCCGGCAACCCGTTCTTTTACTGGTTGTTGAAAAAGTTGCTCCCTTATTCATATCGATACAGCTGGTGCGACCGCTGACGTTTACACCAACAAGTGATATACTGTACATGTATGTGGCTGCTTCGAAAATGTTTCACGGCTGGCGTAAAACTAGAATCCGGTTTCAATGTCCTTCGGAAAAAAGACAAACGTAATTGTACCAAGTTTGGAAAACCAGCTTATATTTTAGTGATCCTTGTATATGTATTTCTTTGTGCTTTAAAATAATGCATTTTAAAACTTGTCGCAGTCATCCAAAATTAGTACTAAAACACAAGACACAATGACACGTGAATATGGAAAGAAACTTTTTGTTCAACGTGCACCCACAGGTGCCAATGAAACTTTTCAGCCACCCCATACCAACCAAATAGCCAGATTTCCGCGTCGCGTGTAGCTGATGTCAACCACCACCTGTATGCCTTCCAGATATTCAATCTCGCCATCACATGCGGTTGTGTGCAAGCGGACTACGGTAGGCTGGTCCATTTGGATTGTGCTGAAACGCATAAAGCTGGTGGTTATGGTGTCTACCAGACTCTTTAAGGACACAACCAACGTCTGATGTAAGTTCGGAAAGGTCGTCGTACAACTTGTGGACTCGGGCACTGTCTGCCATTGTCGGGCCGCGTTGACGAAAGCCTCCGCATTCATGATACCGAAACCGAATCTGTCAAAAAAATTTTAAAAAAAATCTAATTTCATTTGAAACTCTTCGACGACGTTTCACAATCAATCCAACCTGATATTTGCCCACAGTCCGCGTGCATTCTTATGCCAACCATCGTTATGCAACAACGGACCCGGCTCACCCGTCCATACAGCGATGTGCTGTAGGTCACGCCAGGTTAGATTGTTGCTGGAAAAATAAAAACAAATTTAGCGCAATGTTTTTTAGTTTGTTTCACACAAAAATGACAAAAACAAAAACGTGACAAAAAAATAGTTTTCTTGAGGCACAAACTTTGCCTGAAGCGCCAAGGCGACAATGCCTGCAGCCAGCGGTGCCGATGCAGAGGTGCCCGTGTGCTCTTCGGTGCACTGGGCGTCCACTTCAAGATCAACAGTCGCCTATGATGAAATTATCTTGTTCTTTCAAACCAAACGAATAAAAATGTCGAAAAGACACATTTTTAAAAAATAAAAATATGAAACTCACAATTTGCTGATCCGTATACGCGCCACTTGAATAGGTCGCAGTGATGGTTGACGCACATTTTTCACCATACCTGAAATATATATAGCCCCAATAACAAATTGAGGAACTGAAAATTTTGAAACCGCCATCAAGAACCCTGATTTACCAAGGAAATCTGCCCGATTGTGCTGCGCTGCTGACGCTAAACGTGTAGATGCTGTCCGTGTACCCATCACAGTTGCAGTCGTCTTGGTAATGACCCCCGTTGCCCGACGCCCAGACGTATACCGTGCCCAGACCACGACGACCCTGAGTTGGAAAGGTGAATAGCACTACCATACTGGCATGTTGCCAATTTGTGGCCATCGAAGGGCACATGGAGTCGACAACTAGTCTGAGGACTTCATCAGATATTCTGTTATATTGACCCGCACTTTGCTTGATCGCATGGTTCGCAAAGGCAAGTAATTTACGTATTTTGTGTTTACAAATGGATCGGTTACAAATTGAACATTTTTGTTTTGGTTTTCGAATGCTCTGGTTATCTTTAAGGCGGAATACATTTCTAAGGGCATTATCAGAGGGTGTAGAGTAGAACAGGACAGATTTGGTTTCCTGTAATAATTCCAAAAGGTGGTCCTGCGATCGCTTCAAAATATAATAATCGAGGGAGAGAATCGAAAACCTCAAGCAAAACCAGCACACACACCCCAGACGGGTGCATCTTCATGCCACGAACCTGTTGCACTCCATTCTGCAACGCGGCCATCGCCAATCGTCCCGGTGCCTCCACCGTCATTCCGTCATCGTTCGGTCCCCAACTAGCTGAGAACACATCGACATGCTGGTTGTTGTATGAGAGCGCTTCCGACTCCAGAACGTCACTGATATCGCCGTCCAACATGCGAATGCCTTCATTTAATTTGATTTTTTTGTGAAAATTGTCCGATATTTTTGTAGTTTTGAAAGGGAGGACTCTTATTGGATGGCCTTTGCACTCACATTATTACAAGGACAAACAACAAGTTTACACCGTATTAATTGCTCATCGAATAGGTTACATACAGTCCGTGACGAATTATGTGGACGCTTTTCAACGCTGCCGCGGCGCGCGCGGCAAGCGTTGTGCAGATAAGCATATCGTGATCTGCAAGAGTACGGTAGCTTGGCAGCAGGAAAATTTAGCGCGCGCCGCGCGCCCGGCGTTTTCCAATAATCACATGCAGTGCATATTGAAGGAGAAACAGCGACAATTTTATGAATTACAACAAGTTGGAAATAAGATAAAAAATGCACGATCAGTTTTCAATTTTGCGCGAAGTAATTTGCAATTTGTTTTTGTGTGGCATGCGTTAAAGTTTTAGCACGTTTATTGTTTTTCATAGCATTTAATGTCAATAGCTTTCTGCATTCATGGCCGCAAAAAACGACCCTAAGCCGCCGTTAAAACCAGTCCCGCGCACTCAACGGAGTCGAGTGGATGTGAACATGGGTTAATATGTACGATTGGTAGTATGCAGCCCATACTCTCCGTTTTTATCTCTGTTACTCCGGGCCGGTGCTGCCTGACGTCACGTTTTGTACATTTGATCAGCTCCAGTAGCAGCAAATAGCACGCAAGTTTGAATTGCCACCTTGGATGTATAGCCAAAATGGAAATTTGCTAGTGCAGACACGCTCAAATTAAGTGACCGCTCTATGCTTACGTGCACAACGCTTGCCGCGCGCGCGGCAGCGTTGAAAAGCGTCCACATAATTCGTCACGGACTGCACGATTATTATTTATTTTTAAAAAGTAGTATGACAGAAAGTAATATGGAACTGGTTCTATCCGACGGCCATAAAACAAAAAAAACTTGCACCCGGCCAAAGGCATACTTTTAGCGGACAATGTTTACATTAGCGACCGG
>JASAMV010002167.1:0-25814 GCA_030248065.1 Rhynchonema sp. JSB1_4
CGCAGAACAGCCAGGCAAAATTTTTGCAGTAAAAAGCAAGCGAATCGGCATCAATGAAATCCATCGTAAGTGTAGCGTATGAGCACCACAATCGTGCCTTGAAACGTCGGGGATCGGTGTGTTTCATTCAATTCATGCTATTCACAGCATGCACAATCGCCTGACCACTTCTTTAGGCTATAAAAGAACCATATCCGTTCAGTCTATCACACGCTGTGGTCAGAAACATAGCAATGTTGAGGGCACTTTTGAATCACCCTGTACATATATACCTATATAGCTGCTTGAACCCAGCATGTTGGTGATTCAATGTGAAATCCATACCGTAAATTTGCGGGCTTCTTCTTGTACAGGCAACAAACAATACAGTAGGTATGCAGTGCCGATAAAAATGCGGTCGCGTCCATTGTAAAGCTTGTTTTCTGTTACATGTTTCAGGATTATGTTCCAGATGGGCAGACACCAGATCGCAATCGCACCGCGCTGGGCAGGAGGCCAAAGCGGTCGAACGCGGTTAATTTCTCTCTTTCGTTATCTTATTATGATTGTGGAGCTCAATTCTGGGCCAGACAATGTGCTGCGCTGCAAGTCTAGAATCCAAGCTCTTCACACGACCAAGAAAGGTTCTTGTATACCATCATGGGCTTGATAAAAAAGCCCGCCTGCCGAAAGCTTCTTTCATTATCATTATCCTTCTGAGATAACTAATGTGCGTCATTTACTTCCAATCTCACAAAACCACAAATTTATCCACAGCAACAACCTCAGTATTGAGTGCAGCGGATCCACAAAACGCACAATTTCCAAAATCAGTTAAAGTCAGTTTCTGGCTGAAGTCATGAACTCACGATTTCCGTCGACCAATTATCGACCGCCCATTACTTTTCGGAACCAGTGTCAATTTTTATCATTCACCTTTCTCTCTACCTTGCCATTATCACCGTTATTGTCAAAGAAAAGAAGCCACACAAAGGTCACTTCACGCAATGAAAATTACTTGCGGCACAAATAAAGAAAGGATTGCCGTGGAAACGGTCTGAAAAACAAGTATTCGTGACAACCAGACATTCACGCGCAAGATGTCTCATCTGCTGTGTCACGTCAGTCTCTGTGAAGTCAGTCAGTGAACTCAGTCAGTCTGTGTCAGTAGTTGAGGTTTCCAATATGCAATTATAACACCACAGCATACGGAATCGCCGACTGACTGACATCACAACGCATCGTTGCTGTAACACAACCATTTCTGAACAAAATTGGCGGTTCACAAGTCCACAATTCGATATGTGTATCACGTTTTGTTGATTTTCAGACCTCACCGCTCGTTTTATCGGTATTATGACTCGTTTGTTCGTAATTGTGTTGATTTTTGACAAAACCATGCGATGTAAAACATGTGTCAGTCAGTCGCGAAATCCAACCATTTTCCGCACTTTTGGTCTCCACACTTTGCGTTTGTTCAATGTACTGTTTCTGACACTTACATTTGAGCTTTGGCATAGGCTTTGTTTGCACAGTTAGGGTTTTTGGCCGATCTTCTCCAAGGCAAAACAAAGCCAAGGCCTAAATATAAACTGGCAGACACAGTGTGTACTACATCAAGGAAAGCCCAAACCAAAGCCAACAAATAAGTTGTACAGAATGCAGTAGAGACTGGCAGTTCAGAATTTTCGGGATTGCAAAACGCTACAAATGACAATAAAACACCAACACACATAGGTACTGTAGAAGTAACTTCACACGTAATGCTCATTGTTTGAGGCAAAAATAAAAAACAAGGATTTCTCCGAAAGCTGTCTGAAAAACAGTGCGTGACAACCAGACATTCACGTAAGCTGTCTCGCGTCTCCTCACATTAAGCACGTAGCAGGTTTCTTCAGAACGTAAAGGCCGCTGGCCATGTGCATGTATACTATAGTTAGTAACCTACGAAAAAGGTACGGTAGGAGGGTTGTAATGTGTTGCGGTGGGTGACAGAACAAAACAGCTCAAACGCAGTCATGATGAATTTGTCGAACACCACTGAGGTGCTCACTGTAATCGAAACTGATGATAACACGATCTTGGCCGCCATTGCCAAAGTGGCATCGGTTTTCTACTTCGTCACCGGCTTATTCGTATTTATTGGAAACATCGCTGTGCTCATCCCCATTGCGTACCACAAAGCATTCAGAACCCGCAAGGAATACGTGGTACTTGGAGGTTAGTATGCCATCTAAGGATCTGCAGAGGAATTGTAATCCGCCAAATTTAAGGGCTGGCATTTGCGGACGCGTGGAATGGTTTGGCGTTCTTCATCGCCGGTCTGTATCGACTGCAACGGTCGATCGTCGGTGGCAGTTCAAGCAACTTGGTTCGTCAGACCATTGTCGGGACCAGGGGTCACGGTCATTCGACTAGGACCGGACGGGATCCAGAACGTCGAGGTCGACGATCGGGATCTCATTCGAGCCCTCGTCAGAGCGCTTTTTTGAACAAAAACCCACATACTTCATGTAAATACACAATCTGCGCAACAGGACGTATTGCAGTTATATTTGACGGCATGGCACTGTGGCTTGATGCCATTCAATCTATTGTGGGCCGTATGCTACGGCGCTACGGGTCTGATGTTGTCGATGGTCAGCCTAGATCGCTTTCTGATCACGACGTTTCCGATGTGGTCGGTTCATTATGCAATATTTCATGGCCAGGTGAGCCGAGTCCATAAAAAATAATTTTCCAACTTATCCACGTCATATGAAAGTGGTACAGGTACCTCAGCCAAGGCACCACGCTGGCGTACGTCTTGGTCGGGGCTGTGTTTGCGCACCAAGCAGTATTCACGATTGCTGCAATGATTAGCGGGTAAAACTGCAGTAAGCATACTATATACACACGAGATATTCATTGAGGATTGACATCTGTTTCAGTTACATGTTGCACGACGAGGGTGCAATTGATAGCGACTTGTGCTACCAGCAGCATACGATGCATTCGTGGATCTATTCGTGGGAGTTGAGGGCATTCAATTATGGCCACGTCGGTTCGATTGTCATCTTTGCGGCAGCATTGCTCGTCTACATTCGTCACAACAAAAAGGTTTCGTTACTTTCATGGTGATCACATACGTAAGCAAATTCGTGATCAAGACAAGATCCCATATACAAATTTGGTAGGTGGCCGGTGGCAGTGCAATCAACGCAAAAGCAGCGAAACAGCAGCGAGATATGACAAAGCGGATGGCATGGAGCACGGTGGCCACTTTTGTAAGTGACTGCCAACTAAAGGTTCGCTTACAAACATGGGGAAAATGAGAAACCATTGCGCAATTAATATGCAAACATAACGAAAGGCCCTGCTGATAAGGTCATCAATGATACACAAGAAAGGTGGTCCGATCAAGAAAGATAGGGGCTACATGCACCAGTGGCGGATCCAGCTTTTGGTCAAGGGAGGGGCCAAATCCAAAAAGTCATTTTTATCTAGTGCTTGTTCCATTTTTGAAGTCTGCTTTATCCAGTGCTTGTTTAGAATTTGCGTTGTTTACATCATGTATTACACAAAATGTGACACTGCGCGCCAAGCGCACGAAATTTTGGCATTTTTTTGCGCGCGCGAAAGCCAAATTTCACTGAAAATAGGTGTATTTGACGCGTGGAGTGCGCGATTTTTGCACTTTTTGAAGTGTATCAGAGTGAAAATCCTGCGATTTAGGGGGTCCTTTTTGCTTTTCTTCCGAAACGGTGGCCCGCCCTTCAGGAGCCAAATGGACCAAAGGGGGCATGGCGCCTGTGGCCCCGCTGGATCCTTTTCTTGACATGCCCCCACCTTCATTGAACACAGGCTGCAGCGCACCATTTTAACAGTTCTTCGTGATTCTGCCTGTGCAAGCGGCGGACTACCTGATGGACATCTGGCCGACTTCGCTCACAATTTTGTTCTATTTGCCCAACAACTTCAATCCGTTGATCAACGTGATTCTGTTTCTGATCAAGCACAAGTTGATGATGAAAGGTCTGAAGAAGGCATTCGCTGGAAAGAAAATGCCCATCAATCTCAAAGACTGGGACAAACAAGCAAAAATATGTAAGGCAGGCGCCGCTATTAAGTAAGATAGTGTTGTTGTCATGCACTGTGTATTTTACATTATTCCATGCAAGAAAGAACTCGCTTTAGGTACGTACTTCACATGCTCGCTCCCCCTCTTTTCTGTTGCTTCAACAAGGTTTGCAATTTTTGATCTGTGTGACTATGTACAATTTTTGTAATTTCTTTAATCTCGAAGCATGACAGGAGAAGTACATTCGAAAGCCTTTTTAAGTGATTTTTATTCCATATTACATAGGCACCATGCATGATGCAGGTATTTTTTTTTCAATATCACCCATCAACCCAACAATACCATCAATTATTCAGTGTGTAAATGTTGATGATCATCAAGTATTTCAACTGAGCTTACAATCGAGTCGACCAATAGGACTTGATTATCTACCCACAGATTTCGGGTTTAACGTGTTAACTTTGTTCTATCATCGCGAATAAATTTATAGATTGTGTGCTGTGTTCCCGTGGTGTATGTATAAGCCGCACGCATGACAATTAACCACGATTCTCCTCGGAAAACAAAAGTCAATGCACGGTCAAAAGTAACCTGTCGCATCGCACCACTCCTTCCCACGGAGACAAGGTCAGGAGTTGGCATTGTCGGTATACATACATATACTGTAGGTACGTATACACAAACAAGGGAGGGAGAAGACGAGACAAACGCACATGCGATACAACAATCGACTGGCTTTGTGGCCAACGCACGTAGAAACAATAATTATTGAGTGCAGTTGAGGTTATGTTGAGCATGTTATAACACACACGGTTCCCATTTCAATGGAAAACATATGCAAATCTGAATGGCTTCGCAGGTTATCTGCTTTGCTCTCATCACAAACTAGAATTGGAATACCATGCGTCAGCCAGCTGCACAGTACAGACTCTTTGTGTTCCGACATTTTTTTGTGGCGTTTTCCACAGCTCTGCTGCTTTTGGTTCGTCTCTGACTGCACCCAATTATACTTTGCACCTTACCACGTTTGCATGTACTGCATGTGCGTACCTACATGGTTAGGTATACTAGTACAAGTGCATGGGTTTGGTTTGGTGGTGGGTGTAGTAATTCTGCATGTGTGTTATTGTATGTACGGTAGTTGGACGCCAGTTTAACGCGCTATGCTTTGTTGTTGATATTGTATATGCTGAGTAAAGTAAACGCCAAAAAAACTCCAGCACCCGTCACCAACGCAGCCATCATACATCATACGTCACGTAAATTTTTTGCTGTGTCACAGTTTGTGGCAGAGGCACACAAAGTGCAGTGCAATGTTCACAGGCAGTTGCAAGGCAGCACGGCGTCCAGACGTTTAAATTTATTTAATTCACTTTCAAACTGACCGGTCACACCACTTTACAATGTACAAAAAAGTGTCCACGTTTGATCTCCTGAGAGTTTCTGTGGTGAACAAAACACGCTGGCTTTGTTTTCATTTTATAATAGTTCGTCCACTTCAATTCTCGTACTGGATACTGGACAGGCGAATTAAACCAACAAAAGTGCATTCATAATTCAGATTCACTTTCGTCATCTTTCCCAAGACCATGTTTTTCGAACTATGCTTGGTTTTGGGCGGGCTTTTTGTCCTGTTCCATTATTTCATTCACGTGCCACTGCCACACGAAATCACCGAGCGTTTTATCATGCATTGTGTTCACGCAGGAATACGATTGGGTGATGAATTACCGGCAAGTTTGGTCTTCGAAGCTTTCGTGACTATTGTGACAGCAGAAGTTATACTTAATGCTGTTGGGCAACTTAATTCAGTCCAAACTAGACACGGCATGAACAAACATGAGCACAATCATCAGCTACACGTTCATGTGGCTCTTCCACTATAGTATGGGTGCGTTATGTAGGTTGAACTGGAAATGCTTCTGGAGTGTTGCTTCAGAAATATTTCCATTTCTATCTAAGCGCGCCTTATGGTCTCACTCTGACTGATCAGACAAACAAAACAATTGTAACGACAATTTCAGTGCTCAATATTCTCTCATCTCGGATTTGGCATTTTCGCACAAATCCGCTGGACGCGTCGTCTGTTTGTCGTGCTACGAGCGCTGCACCTTTTCGCTGCTGATAAGAAGGCGATCGCCGGTTGCACGATCACAACAGGTGTGTGTGTAGCCACATATTATTATCATTCTGTTTGGTCAGTGATATGCGAGAAATGCGCTTTCAATCAGCCAGGAGGGGCACTTCTGCTCTGATGAGCGACAGCAGACCGATACACCAACATCATCTCCGCGTTTCAGAGTATCTGGGTCGCACCAAGGTACGGGTGTACCGATGCAGGGACGTGCGACCGCCGGCCACCCATGGGTCGATACTCTTCATTCACGGTGGAGGATTCTGTTTGATGAAAGTCGAGGACTATGATTCGGCCATGGCACATCTCGCCAAGACCACGGGTTTGATGGTCATGTCATTAGAGTACGTTTGCTGTTTCCAGTGACTTTTCGCCGATTTAAAATTTACGCTCGCGTAAATTCTGCCACAGATATCGCAAGGCTCCCGAATACCCATTCCCAACAGCACTAGACGACTTGGAAAGTGCGTTGGTGCTTTTCTTGAAAACGAACGCCAGAGAGCGATTTGATGTCGACCCCGACAACACGGTGATAATGGGCGATAGTGCCGGCGGCAATCTGGTTGCCTCCTTGGTCAATCGAATGAAACATCGACCGGATGTGCCGCCGTTTGTGGTACGACGCACAGTTTTTCCTTCATGGAAGTTACACAGTCGTTGTGTGCGCTTGGAGACGAATCTGCTGCATTCCCTGACAATGACTTGGGAGACCGCGTTTCCGTTGAAACGGATGGAAGCCGGCAACCGAAAACACATTACCCAGTGCAAATTGCAACGTTCATGGAATGCATTTCAGGCACAAGTGCTCGTGTACCCTCTGCTGCAAATGGTTGATCACCTCACTCCGTCCCACCAGCAGTACTATCACTGCCTTAACAAATCAGGGGCCTTGTCACCACACCGTTGTGCGTTGATGTACATGGGCTATGCCAATATCAACGTCACCGAGACGGAGTTGCACCAGATACTCAGGTACCGTTTGCCCAAACAAAATTCCATTCACAGACAGCGCAAAAACGCCAGCCGATATTAACAGGAACCATCATGTCAGCAAGGCCGTTCAAAAGATGCCACAATTCCGCGCCATGGATTACGACCATTTGCCCGAATCATTCCGTTCCTTCAAGTCATTCAAATCAAAACGAAATACGTTTGTTCACGATAACAGCAAATTATTGCCTGATGTTCGTAAAATCAAAATTTGCAGACATGATTTTCACAGAAGTTCGTACATGTGCATGTGTATTGGACCTTCTTGCAGCCTATTCAGTCCAAACTAGACACAATCATGGTCAATCCTGACTTCTCACCAATGTTCTGTGCCGATCTGTCAGGCACGCCGAAAACAATGGTGATCACGTGCGGCTATGACGTGCTCAGGGACGATGGTTGGTGGTTCACATGTAACTGTTTAGTTCAGTCCAGTGAGGAAAAGGAGAATTATGTATAGTCCGTCCACCAGCTCATGGCACTTTGTGTTGCTGCTGGCCGACTTGTTCCCTTCCTCCACGTTCTAATGAAAGAGAAATCGAGTTTCCGAAAAAAATTATTTTTGCTCCTAAATTGCTGTCTTTATGAAATCGACGTGTTTTATAGATTTTAATTTAATTTAATTTTAAATTTGCTCGAATTCAATCGTTTTCGACACATTTTATTATTTATTTAGTTTTTTGCAAAATCGCTCACACTCAATTTCTCTTTCATTAGAACGTGGAGGAGGGAACCAAACCAGCCAGCAGCAACACAAAGTGCCATGAGCTGGTGGACGGACTATAAGTAGGTTAGCTCTATGCACTAATAATGCACCCCAACAAACAAACGAGGTATACTCTGACAATTCTTTTGGGAGAAACTTTTCAAACGCGTTGCCTGATCCGTAAAGCGCATGATGCGTGCACTGGCTATAGCGGTCACGTGACTTCTGTAGCCAGTGCACGCGTAATGCGCTTTACGGATCAGGCAACGCGATTGAAAAGTTTCTCCCAAAACAATTGCCAGAGTATACCTAATGCACAGGCTATTTCTACTATCGACGATTACGCGACGCGGACGTGTGTGTTGAGTGGAAGAACTTCGGCACGGCACTGCACGGCGTTCTGTCGATGCCGATGCTGAGTTTGACTGAGAAAATGATCGACGATATTTCCCAGTTTTCCCTAGCAGCCCTTTCGTGATCGAGCATTTATGTGCACCCATTATCTGTGATATTGTTGATTTGGTCCGATTGATTGATTGTCGTGCTTTTTTTGCGTGTGTATCGTATTAAGCACTGGTACACTTGTTTCTGGTGCTGAACATACACTGTTGTGACCAGGGTTGTTTCAAAAAAAAAAGTGGTTAATTAAAAAATTTTTTTTTTTAAAAAAAAATTTTTTTTTTTGAAACTCAGATTTTGCTTTTTTTTTTAATAAAAAAAAGTTGCCCAAAAAGGGCTGAAATGTCCAAAAATGGCCTTTTTCGAGGCAAAAAAGTGGCACTTTTTTCCTGTGGACGGGACAATTTCTCCAAAATCGCGCCTGCGGCGCCCTGTATTGTCCCCAAATCCGTACAGGGATGCGCGGGGCTGGTCTTTTATAGTGATGTGGCACCGATAATGTACTACTGCATGCTACTACACATGTATATACCTAGGTCTGGTGCAAAACCGGGCGCGCAAAGTCGATCTGACACGCAAGATTTGGGCTGTAATCGATATTTTGATGGTCGTATGTCAGATATACGGCATTAGATGCATTAAAATACGTTGTACGGCATGCTACAATACATTAGAGTAACATCGTTAGTCAACATCAACCTCAGACTGGTAGAAGACCATAGAATCTGCACAATACTACCGGGTGTCACCGCACAAGTTGGGTCTCAGGCGAAAATTTTTCAATTTTTGAAAAATATGTTGGATCGATTTCATTTGTCCTGAAACGTCGTTTGCAACACCTTTTCTAATAAAAAAAATTTTCGTCAAAAAAAAAATCAAAAAAAAAATTTTTTTTTAAAAAAAAAAAAGCTCGTTAATAAAAAAATTTTTTTTTTCAACCCTGGTTGTGACATTGTACGCAACTTTGTAAGTGCGAAGGGGTCATCATGCCCATCACACACACGATACCCATAAAAAAGAGGGGTGAAAATTTCAATGAGGCTCCGACCGTGGCATCAAGATACTTTTCAACTTTCTGGCACACAAAACTGTGTGCAAACATGAAAAGAACAGTCTGATCGATTGCCGTGACCGGATTCGCTATTGGTACATTCCGTGTAAAATTTGGTAAACTCGTGTCCTTAAACAGTGTGTGGAAACCACGAAGGTTGTACAGGTACTTTTATTCCAAATGCCAATTCAAAATCGTGTCATGAGCAAGATACTTATTGCACAGAACTGCGAAAATAGACACAAACTAGTCAAAAGGATGCGAGAGCATGTCAAAAACGTTGAAACTAGGCTCGCACCAACAAATGTGATGCAATGATAACAATCCACATTGCGGTTTCCGTATCTGAGCCACTAAACAATTCTACGACTGTCCTATCAAATTTGAAAAAAAGTGGTCTGATGATGATATCAAACTAACCGAAACTCTAAACGACGTTTCCGAGTTTCGGAATGATTGACATGTAGATTTCGATGCCCCGAAGGAACACCTTCTCGTTGAGGTACTCATTGTGATCGTGTAAGAGCACTGGTGTGTTGATCATGGGACTGAAATTGATGCACGGAACACCAAGCTGAAACAGTAGGAACGGTATCAAACAAGCAAACTTGCTGATCGGATCGGACGTCTTTTAAGTCACGTGACACGATGTTTGAAGGTTCTGAGGTATTGATTGACCAGCGTAAAATTTGCTGTCGATGAAAAAATTTGCTGTTTCTCAACACAAAAAACAGGCTGATCACTCACGTGTCGAACGAATCGAGCGTCGGTGGCGCCGAAGAACGTGTCCAGTTTATAGTCCAACTTTCTGCAAAAAGTATGATGTACAACTACGTATAGACGCTGTGAATCAACTGCAAAAGTGCCCGCTCACAATTCACGAAACGCGGCAGTCAATGCCGACCAGAACGGATTCTTGTCCGAACAATCGGTGATGACCGAGAAGGTGGACTTCTGAAATGTTAGTTTGCTTTTCATACGTGTCTACAAGGCAGACAGAGAATGACAGCGAACCTGTAAAAACTCCCATTCGATCTCATCTCCGCAGCCATTCAGCCAATCGGTCAGTTGCTTTTCAAATTGCACCAAATCGACCGTCGGTGGAATGCGGATGTCGAAACCTGTAAGTGACAAATGAAGATACAAGAAGCGGCGATACAAGAACACCGAACAACAACAACGCACACGCAGACATCTTGTCAGGCACCACGTTCGTTTGTACTCCACCCTGGAATAGACAGCAAATATTCTTCTGACTTTATTCTTCACAAATACACATAAAATGACAAATTCCAACCACACAATGTTACTACTCACCTCGACAATGGTCATGTTGACGGTAATCACGCTGCCTTTCGACAATTTTCCGTCCACCATTTTCTGGCGTTGCTCTTCGCGTAAATCCAACAACCGATTCATCACACGACGCTGCAAAGTGTGAACACGAGATAACTTTTCATATGAAGTAGATAAATGAAAAATAGAATCAAAATGAGCAAATACCAATTTCTCAGCAGCCGTGTTTTCAATGAACAACGATCCGTGACCAGGATGACCGCCGCAGGTTACTTTCAGCCCTGAAATTGCAAGGTAATCATTCCACTAGGGACCACAAGCGTACAGTGTTCAATCAACGTACACCAAATATCCCGCTCGCAGTTGAAAACCTCGTAGGTGTTGGTGGGCGATGCAATACCTGCATGAGTCAAAGTACTGTAACTAGAGAACAATTGCAGTCAGTGAAAAATCAAGCGCACAAGTATGCGTTCAAAGCGTGTACCTTCATCCATATGAAAACCAACGTTGAGCTCTTTGAATCTGGAGTTGGCTGCCAGTGCTTTCATGCCTGCGATGAAATAGATTCTTAGCAGACTGATATCAGGCATACAAAAACAGCAATTACATAACATGATGTTGGAGTAAGCCATTTACCATCAAAAGCACCGATCTCCTCATCCGGTCCGAACATGATGTGAATCGTACGTCGATAGCCAGTGAACTCGGGCTCATTCTGTTTGATTCGACGAATGGCCTCACAATATCTGTCAATGAAAATAATTGTTTTCATGATTTTACAGTTTTGGACTTGACAAAAAATTGATATCAAACCGACTGTATGCCGACACATTTCATGTCCTGTGCGCCTCTCGCGAAAATATCACCATTCTCATCCTTGTGCGCAGCGAAGGGGTCGTATTTCCAGTGCTCCTACAAAACGGTTGACAAAAGGGATTTTATCAAAAACTAGCTTCGTTGATAATTGACAAAATTTATAAATTCTCCAGCCTGAAAACAAACAAACCGGAAACACCGGCACAACATCGATGTGCGAGTACAAGAGTACACTGGTCAAGGACTTGTCGCTGCCGTCAAGGGTGAACACGATGAAAGGTTTGCCGGGCACTATCTGCAATTGTAAAAAGCCAGCGACATTTATTGTACACGTCCTGTTCTCACTGACGTGCTGTGCACCAGTACATCGTCAGCGCGAACGCACCACATGGCCACGTGACGCGACAGAGTAGATGATCCTGCTCTCACAAAACGTCGTGCACACAAAACTGTCGATATCAGATTCGAAGAGATGAACGCCAGAAAGAACTGCGGTAGTGCGACCACAAACGATTGTTCGAAAACGTAGCTACAAGTGTTTGTCGAATTGAATCAAGCCGAAGCAAACCTCAATGTTCCAAACACGCAACCCCAACTCCTGTCCATAAGCGTACAGCCATGTTTTAGCACCAGCTGAAAATATCACATAACATCATTCATTTTGAAGAACACGCCAGACGAACATGCAGTAAGCTGCCAAGTTACCGTAGTCCGGGTTCGGTTGCACGGTCTTGATGCGCAGGTATTCGCGAAATCTCGTCACACCGATATCTTCTTTGGTCATGGTGTGCGGCTCAGACTGCTGACGGAAATAATTAAACCGAACAACATACGAGAAAGATAGACAGCAGCCAAAAGTATTGTAACGTTCATTGAACGTCTCTGGTTCACACAAGCCAGAAAAGAGTCAAAACCACACACCCTGGGGTTACAGAGTTTATGCGTAGTTAAAAAATGGAGGACAAAACAATTCGGCGTTCGGGATATAAAAAGTCAACTGCTCACATACTGACACCACACGGGGAGAGGGTGTAAAAACATCAGTGATATGCAATTACGAACACAAACACAACAGTCAACGATGTTATCCACAATACAAAACTGAACTGGCACACAACTTGGATTGAGTTCAAACAATAGGCCGAGGAAGTTGAAAAGGCTTCATTCAACAGTATAGTACGAAATAAACCGGAGTATTTTAACGCATGAGAACAGCGAATCGCGTTACAATTCAGTTAAACATCAATTCAATTCGACACAACACGGACTAACACAAAATATCGTTGAAAATTCATGGAAAACTAAAATGACAAAAAATGATGAAACTCCTGATTGTGCAATTCAGCCAGACAAAAGCTGCCCAGAGTCTATCCTACCATTTTGCCACCAAATGTTTCATATCCTACCTACCTACCACAACGGTCCCGATGACTTTCCACCGGGTGGAGCCAGCACCTTCGACGACGGTCGGTCGCGGCCGTCCTCCACTGATTTGCCTGCAATTTAATTATAATAAAGCAGAAAAGGAAAACCATAGAAAAACAAAATTAAAAAATCGGAATGACAAAACAGACCAGCGAGTGAGAATGATGATTCCTGCATGTTTCGTCCGCCAGAGCGAGTGGCCGAATACTGGTGGAACTGGTCTTGCGATCCTTGATCACCTGAAGGATCACAAAAATACTGTCACAATAAAAAGTTATTATATAATGATTAGTGCGGTGAAAAAATAGCTGCTCTCATGCTGTTTGCTGGACTGCACAGATTGATATTCAATATTTATAATTGTGCCAAGTCATGTTGGCTGAAAGCAGGAAACCAGCAGAAGCAATGAGCAAATTTAACGACGCGCAGTGACTGCAGCTAAATCACTCAATAATGTAAAAGCAGTGAGTTTTGGCCGTTTCGGCCTGTTTTCACAGACGGGCAAGGTGCCAGGCCTCGTCGGTGCGAACACCTCTGGCGAATTGACCTCCAAAAGCACCTCGAGCAGATCTTATTGCTCAAATCAGTTAGTTAGTTAGTTTATTGCGATTGAAAACAACTGAAATTTTCACCGAGCCCTAAAAGCATAAATGACACGTATAAAACGAATAACCAACTCACCAGCAGCTTTCACCGGTGTTTTCATAGTGTGACCGACGCCCGCGTCTGCAGGCACGCCGCTGCGATCCACTTTCTGCGCGACGTGTACCTGTGGAGGAAGCAAAAATGATAGAATCGAAGGCATACTTCGATATCAAACTGAGGTATCGGATGGGAAGGAATTAATTGAATTTTCGAATATGATTTCGAGATTTGGTAAACGTTTTTATGTACACAGAGGCCAGTAAGCTTTCAGATTGGCTGGTAGGTTTTAAGTTTACTGGCCAAAATCGCCAGTGGAAGTTTGAGGTTTAGGGACAACACTTACGATCATTGAAATCAAAAGTGACGGTCATAGTACCAAACTAAAACTAAAAAGTCGTCGTGTGAAATCCCAGCCCGATTTGATCACCAACCTTTTCGCGTTGTCGAATTGCACTGAAGACGAACGGACTTTCAGTCGGCAGCATCACCAATTTGCCACTGCCCTTTTGCACCGACAGCTCGTTGTTCTCCCACACAACGTTGCCGCCAGCAATCGTGCACACAGCCACGCCGTGACAGTGCATGCCTACGTGATCAGTTGTATTTGTTGTACAGCATTTTTTAGCATTTGATGAGCCTACCCTCTTTATTGTGACAGGGTCTTATCATTCTCGTCCACTGAAAAAAACGTGGTCACTATGAATAGTGCAGTGGTAGGTAGATAAGACAGCAGCGGTAATAATTTGGGGAACAAACTATCGGTCACCACTATACTGGCAGGCGGAAAAAAAACCGGTTTTTTTTCCGGAAAAAAAACCGAAAAAAAACCGTTTTTTTCCGAGACCCGAATACTTTTCCATTTATTTTTCCGTGGGTACCTTTTCGGTTTTTGATCGGAAAAATATCGGTACTTTATTCCAATTTTTCCAAAAAATTGTAATGCAAAACTGATGAGTTTTTCGATTTCAGTGAAAAATTGGCTCGAGCACAAAAATTAACCGGCCCAAAATGGGCCAAAAAGCGTGTAAACCAAGTGTTTTCGACTGACTTCAACACTCTTCAAGAGCACTCTCGTCACTTCGAACAAATTTTGCACTGAAATTGTTATATTTTTCGAAATTACGTTCTTAAGTACTGGAAAAGTATTTGGAAAAAAAACGGTTTTTTTTCGGAAAAAAAAACCGTTTTTTTTCCACGAAAAATAAAGAACGGTTCTTTATGACAGTATAGTCACCACAAAGATACACCACGCAGGACCATTATTTCAACAACATCCAAATCACCTTCAAAGATATTGAAATCGACCGCCTGATGATGTGTGGCGGCCGAAATGGTCCTGGTCGCGTTCGGGTCCCACACAACGACGTCCGCGTCTGAACCGGGCGCGATTCGACCCTGAAATTACGATAATTATTATTTATTTATTTGAGATGCTTTTGTTATAAAGACAAACCTTTTTCGGGTAAATGTTGAAAATTTTCGCCGCCGTCGAGCTGGTAACGGACACAAATCGCATGGCGTCCATTTTGCCCGAGTGCACACCGCGCTCCCACACCACTGACATGCGATCCTCAACTCCGTTCACACCGGAAGAAAATCATATTTGTCGATCGATAAATCGGAAACACTTGCTTGATAAAAACTACACAAACCATTCGGAATTTTGGTGAAATCATTCTTGCCCATCGATTTCTGCTCCGTCGTGAACGTGCAGTTGTCGGTGCCGACCAAATGCAATTGACCGCTGAAACATTATCAACACGGTGGTGTTGGCTGGTGAATACTGCAACATCAGCAACACTTGGTGTGGTTTCAGACCATGAGGTGAACTAGCACTGACGATAACCTAGCACATCGCCTGTCTGTGACAACTTTCGACCAAAACACGCTGCACAAGCACAAACTCGTGTTGAAGATGCACAACGTCCATACCAGTGTAGTGGCAGGCAGATGGTTGCAAGGTACCCTTGGGGGGGGATGGATCCAGATGGTTGCAAGGTACCCCCTACCCAGCCTCCAGAAGGTTACAAGGTACCACTGGGGTCCGAAAAAAGGGTGTTTTTGCATGCTTTTTTCTGCAAAATTGGCCGAAAAAAATGGTACTTTTTTGCATTTTGGCCGAAAATTTTGCCAAAATAGCTATTATATGGAGATTTGCGCGCAGAGCGCGCGATTTTTGGGGTTTTGAGGTCGAAAAACACCCATTTTTGCCTATAAAAACCATAAATTTATGGTTGCAAGGTACCCTCAGGGGTGGTTGCAAGGTACCAACCCTTCCCCCCCATCCCCCCAAGGGGTGGTTGCAAGGTACCTACTCCTTAGGGGGGGAATCCCCCCATCCCCCCAGCCACTACACTGGTCCATACCCAGTATCAAGTTTTGTAGTGCATGCACCAATACCAAGCAGAGCAAACAATACGCCAAACCCAATTGTGCAACAGCACTGAGTTTCGTCCGTTTGGTTTGGTGCTCACTCACAGTGGCGTACCAGGACATCGTCAGTCAACGGACAGCACCAGATGCGACATGACGACACCAACCTGGCCAACAGATCCATGAGCGTGTCAGGTGTGCTCGGATCGTCGCTCAACGGCGGACTGAGCACATGAGCAGCTGCATGACGCCAACAAGTGTGATAATAGTTGCGACCGTCTGTGCCAAGACCCGCTGCGATCGGCTCACCGAAGATCGTACCACCTGCAGCAATGAAACGCAGCCGTTGTGCTCCATGCCTTTTTGTTTGCAATCTAAAACCGATACACGTCAATCTCGGCGGTTGGATCGGATCAGACCCTCTTCGCTCTTCGACTTTCTTGCGTCAAGCATTTTGCAGGATTTTTCATGCGACTTCCTCATTTCGACCAGAGCAAGCTCATTCTCACACAGCAAATAAATAAGGTTTGACGCTGGTCAAGAAATATCAGCGCCGGCAAATATCGAAATGTGACCAAGGCTGATTTTCGACACGATCACAAGGTTTGATGCGCGTAAAATTTTCATTCGCTTTTGATGTACCGCCCACGCTAAAATATACAGCCGCCAAGTCATTCCATTCCAAGACAGTGTCAAACCAATGTTTAATGCAACCGGCGTCAAATCAAGCTATCAGTTCACTTGACCACCTTTAGCACGATGTTCAGTGATGGCAGCAGCGGCATCCTTGCACATCACGTGCACCACGTACAACGGACAGTTGGCCTCACGCGCAAGCACACACGCGCGATTGGTCGCCTCGGCCTCCAACTGAACGGGACCCGAAATAAATTATCAAAAATACATGTCTTCGAGCAAGTGACCAACGTCTTCAGGTCGCGATTGTCGATGTCCCTCCGGTCCGGTCACGCCCTCCGACAGCAGTTGCTTCTGTTTCTGTAATTGAAACGGATGGCCTTCGACATGGGTTCCGTATCCTTTTGGGCCAGTGAACCTTTTGGGCCACCTCACTTCTTGGGCCACGTTACATTTTTGGCCAGGTACTTTTTGAGCCATGTTACATTTCGGACCAGCTACCTTTTGGGCCATGTACTTTTTGGGCCACGTGTGCATCGTGTACCTTTTGGGCCACATGTTTATTTTTACTCACATGATCGCTTGCGCATATACAGCACATAAAATTGGGCGACGCTTGTGCTCAAACATTTAATAAAACAGTTATTCCTACGGCAGTCACTTTCGTCAGTCAGACAGGCGCATACTGCAACGCGCGGGTATGTCCATCTAACACGTGGGTTCCATGTGTTTACGTCAGAGAGCGTGAGGTTACATCAGTGAGAGGTTATGCTTATGGCAGAGGTGTTTTCATATGGACGGAGTCAGTGCTGTGGCTACTTTGGCGGGGCGTATAGGGTACATAGGTGGAAAAAATCGGGGCGGGTAGGGGGTAGTGTACCTGGGATTTGGGGGGGGGGGGGGAATCCGGTTTGGGGGCCGGAGGGGGGGAGATTTTTCGGGGCGGGTAGGGCACAACATAAGTTTTTTCGGGTACCTGTTTTTATGTACTAAAAAGTACCAGCCACAGCACTGGACGGAGTTACAGACGGGGCGCACTCCCCCAGTAGGAGACCAGATTGTTGATTCCAGAATGTCCGGGGTCCGGACCAAAAATTAAGCCCTAGTTCAAATTCGTCGTTTCAGAAAACCCTCAGCCAGCACCAATTCACCCCCTAATCGAAGACCATTCACATCGCATTTCCAACATGTAGTATCCTTAACTTGGGAAAGGTACTTTTTGACCACCCTTATGGAAATCAGAACAACGCAATACACTCTGAAGACACAGAACGACATCAACTTGGTGATCGGATCGGATGTGACTTGCCTTCATCGCGCGTGTTTCTTGCATTAAGGATGTTAAGAACATTACTGGAGTACTAAATTCCTCCAGCTTCAAAAAGTTATTCATCTTAGGTCTGCGAACAGATTTTACGCTGGTCGAAATGAGTGGCATCACTAAATTTCTTAATATCCTTAGTTCAAAGACCTCACATCATCAAGACAGAACTGGTCCGATCCGATCACAAAGTTTGATGTCGCCTACGGTGAATCCTTTTGTAGTCAATTTTTTAACATGTGATATACCTTGGATCACAATCCGCAGTTAACCCCCGAACAACTTCATACACAAGTAACCAGATTTTGTGATAGAAAATAATCTGCCTTCGTTCCAGATCCTAAAGTCAGCTTACAAACCGCAAAAAATCACACCATGATCAAGAGTGGGCACACATAAACACCGTTGAAATGTGACGCGCGCCGTAAAATGGTTTTTACCCACGGGCCTTATATAATCATTCATGTAACATCACCCAACCTGCCGTCTACGTCTATGCTTGTATGTCGATGGCGATCGATAAATAATGCGCGCTTTCGATTTCCAACATTCGGAGAGTCATTAATGTTTCAACAAGACTACAAATAGGGTCTAAAGAGTTGACAGATACGGTCCTAGAGCGTGCTTCCATAAAAAAAGCAATCAACAAAAAACAATCAACAAAAAACAATGTTCGTGGTCAAACGGACAGTCTGTGAGTGGTTTGTTACCGGTAATTATAGACACTTTTGTCAGTCAGACAGGCGCATACTGCAACACGCAGTCTGTCCCTCTGACATGTCTGTCGCAAATGGTACCCACATACCTACTGCTGTGTCCCACTGTAATTACGTTTTTGATCTAAAAGCCTAAATCTTGGTCCAAAATGCATGTGGCATCTGTTGCGCAACTTCACATAATCGACGCTAGATCAGTTCGCCACAGGTACTGTGGATGTGATCCTGGTTCAGGCTGTCATTTGAGTAAAAATAAACATGTGGCCCAAACGTTACGGTAACCGTGGCCCAAAAAATACCTGGGCCAAAACGTGCCTGGCCCAAACGGTACATGGTCCGATATATAACATGGCCCTAAAAGTTCCTGTTCCAAAAAGTAACATGGCCCAAAAAGTATGGTGGCCCATAAGGTTCACTGGCCCAAAAAAGATACGGAACCTTCGACATGGTTCCCAATGTGACCTGAACGACCGTACCGAGAGAACTAGATGAATGCGCACCACTGCAGCTACGCCTGATCAATCTCGGCCAGCCAACATAAAATCAAAAACACACAAAATACAGAAAGACACAGCTCATCCACCTCAGCAATGACATCGCCATTCTCAGCATGCACGCGAGCGAGTGCTCCGATGTCGCGGCAATGCTGGAATGCTGCGTACATGTCGTCGTCGTGGATCATGAACACGTCCTTGTACGCCATGAAGAACTTGAAACTGTTGATGCCTGAATCACGGCAGCCTGGCTGTATTTTATCATCTAAACAACAACATGTAATGTGAGCTGTGCAGCGATTTTGGTTGCTTGTGTCGACTTGTTTTTTTGGTCATCGTCTGTGCGAATGCACAAGAAGGCCATGTAATCCCAAAAAGATCATCAACCATTGATGCGCACCTTTTTCGCGCGCCAATTTCGTCATTTCCTCCTTCACACGCGGATTCCACGACGTGACGGCCATACTGAACGCGTAGTCGCAGCAGACCTGCAATCTTTGATCATGTCATGACTTGTGGCGACCCTTTTTAGGTTCCACAACAATCAAAACAAGCCTTTGATTCGGCCCACTCCTTCCATTGGTCATACGCAGCCAATAGTGATTCGTTTGGTTTCGGAATGACGAAATCGATGATCTGAAAAAACGCAATTTTTACACATAAATCCACAACATGGATGAAAAGAAACACAATCAATCCAACATCAAAATCATATCGCAACCCCTACCATAGTAGTGCCGCCGGCCACCGCCGCCTTCGTGCCGTGATAGAAATCATCGCAAGCGGTCGTGCCCATGAATGGCAGCTGAAACGCAATGTCCCCTTGGAAATCAGGATTTATTATTAAAAAAACAGCGAAACGTTCAGCCATTAATACCTGCATGTGCGTATGTGGGTCGATACCACCCGGAATCACCATTTTGCCGCGCGCGTCCACAACACGCGCACCGCCCGGTACTTGTAAGTTCGGGCCCACATCCCTGCAATGTTTTGTAGGATGTCAAAATCTCAATTATGGCCGATGTTAGACGTGATCAGCTCAGATCTGGCACCTTTGTCACCTCGGTTGGATCAGTAACTTTGATGTCAGTTGAAGGATCGTGAAAAAAACCAACTTGATCAATCCATTTTCAATAAGGACATCAGCTCGTTGCATGCAATCATCGTTCACTACCTGGCCACCTTGGATCAAAAGCGTGCTCGTCTGAAAATATTTCTCACAAATACAAGCTAGAACAACCCACGACAAACATTAACGCCACAAACTTTTCCTGGCATTGCGCAGTCCCAAAGCGGAGCTGAAGAAACAGTCGCTGCCCTGTTATGTCAACCCTGAAAACAAAACCTCAAAAAATTGACACCATAAGAACCAGGCAGGACCTTATCTTTGACCCGGACAAACGCACACACCGATAAGAAAAAGGTATTATAGTTGCCCCGTGGACACCGCATACACACACAACACTCGGAACAAAGTAGGGGTGCAATAGTTGTAGCACACGTGCGCATGATACATACATGCTCGGACATGGCATAAAAACACTCTCGTCAAATATATTCATTTTTTCATATTGTTTATTCTGACTAATTTGCGTGTCACATGAATAATGCACGGATTATACACAGTGATTGCCGTAATTGCAAGTTCAGCAAACAGACATGAATTGTAGAAAGTAATAAAATTACAATGTAATGCAAATAATAACAAAAAGAAATAACTCGGCAGATCTGAGTAAAAAAATAAATAGTAGAGTAAAGCAGACCACAGACATAAAAACTGTAAAATATGCAGAGAGCACGGAACAAAAAAGCACACAAGCTATAAAGAAAAAATTATCACCAAAATTTGGGTCGAATGTGTTGGGAAAGAATGTCTCTTGTTGTTTTGCGAGTATTCCAGACATGATATTGGGAAATATAAAAAACTAGAAACATGTGTATAAAAACCAAAAAATGTGGTAACCGTATATCAAGATGTTTCACAACAAAAGTTGTTCGAAAGGACAAGAGCTGTTTCAAAAAAAGAATATATAATAAATAAAAACGAGCATTACAAATTTCAACCACTGTGTGCACAGTCAGGCAGCCTGGGAACCAAAATATCAAGGAAAACCAACCCAAAAATAGGCATCATAGCATAATATGTAGCAGAGCAGTATGTGTGTGAGTGAAGCAGCTCTATTCGGTTTCGTGATGAGGTGTCTGTGAATGAAGCATCAACCAAACACAGCAATAGCACAACGTCTCAAAATCTAGAATCATCAATTCAAACCTCAATGTGGTAAAGCTCTAAGCAATGAAGCACAGTCAGTCATGTCTGTCAACGGATACGCATTTGTCCGGAGATCTGAGTTGCAGTTGCTAGGGATCGGCGTCGGTCATGTAGACCGACACCGACACCGACACCGACACTTTTTTGGAAAGTACCGACACCGGCGAAAAAGCACGCCGACACCGACACCGACAGTGAAAAAATGACCGACACCGACAGTAAAACCGAGTTTGCCTTTTTTAGCCCTAAAAACTTATTTTTAGACCTAAAATGCCTTTTTGGACAAAAACCGGTGTGTTGGTGTACTTCTCACCTGAAAAAAGAGGGATCAAATACCAAAACAAAAAACAATTATGAACTTTGTATGATAGGATAGGCCTGTCTCTTTGTCGCAGGAACAAACAGGTTCTGTCCGCCTCTCACTCTCAGTGAAACATTCAACGTTGGAACGAACCGGATTTTTACCATGAGCGTAACTTTTGTAGTTGTTGTTCCTGAAGCGTATGCTACCCACGTGTCAATACTTGTACAATTGAGTGTATCTGATGTGATGGAGAATAATGATGTATCGGTGTCCTTCGCAAATAACTCGTGATTGATATTTCTCATTCTGTTCGCATGTCTTTCCTTTAATCTGATTCCAAAAAAATTGTTCTCTTGTTGTGTTGCACTGCTGCAGAATTGAAACTGAACCGTGTATGAGGAATTGGTCGTTCAAAACCAGCGCTTGGCGCTTTTTTATATGTTGTGGACAACTAAAGAACATAATCAGTACGAAATATATTTTTTTTCTAATAATAGTTGGCTGCCGAAAAATTGGGGACCGACACTACCGACACCTGAAAAAAACCGACACTTTTGTGGACCGACACCGACACCGACACCGACATTAGTAGTGTCGGTACCTACACCGACTTTTTTCGGGGCTCTATCGCCACCGCGTCCGGATGCGGTCAACGGGATGTATATGGCGATGTCTCGTTCGATACGCATTCACGTCAGCCTGGGGACGCCAGCCACGTCGCTAAATGGTGGTACACGGAAGTGACGGACAATCACCAACCCACCATCTGTTCTGGACTGTTGACAATATGGACTGATCCCAATATGCGCCCTCTGAGCCCGACATTTGTCGTTTGACGAGGACGAGGATTAATGCATAATTTTCAGTTCTGTTAACATGTCCTGTGATCTGTCCTGATGTCCGTGATCTTTCTCTCTCCTTGGCGCTTTTTGTAGCTTTTATTTGCTGTGGTTTTGTTATAACCAGTGTTGTAACTATTTTCATTTCCGTAATTGTCCCACCCGGTCTTGTAACTTTGCTTCTATCACTAATTTACGTGCATGGTTTTATGCGTCACTGAGAGCAATAAACAACAACAACCGACTTTTTTCCGACACCGACGCCGATCCCTAGCAGTTGCTGTAATATCAACATCGTTGCTACCAGAGACCACTCGATTTACCACCAGGCGGCTGGCTGATTTTGGTGCCCGACCGAGGCTCGCTTGTCTGACCGGCAACACCTGGGCATTGAATATGCATTCATTAATGTGTTGTAAATACCGGTAACGGCGGATTGGACCGATCTGATCGCAAAGCTAAAAAATCGCGCTGACCTGGTCATTTGATGAGATAATATTAGAAGTCCCGAAAATTGTGAATTCAACCCAGTGAAAAGACCAGACCGTAAATGTTTAAATAGTAAGTTTCTAATTTCGTTGCCTCATGCATTTCTAGACGCAGGGAAACTCCCGTTCGAAGTCGAGGCAGGCAACAAGCTCAGCACAGTCAACAAGCCACGCAGCTGGCACGAGTGCGTTTCAAATGTTTCAGTCACATAAGCTGTGTGCGTGTCAGCTGCGTGGCTTGTTGACTGTGTGCTGAGCTTGTTGCCTGCCTCGACTTCGAACGGGAGTTTCCCTGCGTCTGTAGAAATGCATGAGGCAACGAAATTAGAAATTTACTATACCACCAAAAACCTCGTTAGACCTTGAACTGGTGGAATGAGCAAGTAAACAATCAACAAGCAGCAAGTCCACCAACCAACGCCTCCCATCGTGAGCGACGATTCGAACGCACTTCGATGTCTACCAGTCGTAGCACCAGCAGCAGGTGGGCGCGGCGGAGTCAGTTGTTGGGCCAGACGTTTCTCGACACTTAGTTCGGCAAGATCACGCTCTATCTTCTGTGGAACAGAACCCTGCAAACGAGATTCTGTGATCAAGTGATTTTCTTTATTGGAAAGTTTCTATCGTGACTGACAAACGTTTTGGTCCGTGTGTAGATATTAGGGGCACAAAAACATTCGAAACACCACCAAAGCAATAGCAAAAGTACTGTAACCAAGGTAAAACCTAACCAAACGAACCAACCACCGCGTTTGATACAAACTTAACTACATCAAAAGTAGGGTCATGGTAATCATGCAAACCTTTTCGCGTTGTTGTATGACGCTGTAGACATACGGTGCATGCGAACTCAGTGCCTGATATCGGCCCTGGCCTTCGAGTCGGGGCGACAAAGTACAATTGTCATAGACGATCTTGCCTCTGCTCAGCACCAGCTGTGCAACGCCGTGCACCTGAGGAAAAACACAGCGTATGAATTTGAAGGTTTGGAGTCGTGTCAAACTTGAAGGCAAGCACGACGACTGCGGTTTGGACTTACACGACTTGGCAAACGTTCATTGTGTTCCTGCTGATTATACGGAGTTAGTTGAGGCACCAATTTCCACCACCGCAAAGATCGTTCAATTAGTGTTGGGCAAGTACTCTGACGTCTGGTCGAAATTGGTGCTCTAACACTGCTCAATCGCAAATTGCAGACCAAATGAATGATTGCCTTTGCCTTGCCGTATTCCAAGAATTGTTCTGGTGCTTGCCTTCAAATTCGGGACAGCTCACAGGTTCGTAAAACTGCTAAAAAAAGCGAACCGTTTGTCCCTCGAAAATGTTGAAATCACAAGCCGACTCGTGCACTTTGGCCGAAAACGTGCGTTTGGCGTGCGCGTCCCAGACAACCAGGTCGGCGTCGGAGCCCGCCGCGATACGACCCTGAAACAAAAAGGCAACGCTGTAGAAAACGTACATATGTATGACAGCAGAAACAGAAATAATGACCGTAAGCTTGGTGAACCGTATTGTCCGGCTTTGTTCACTTGGACTACCAGTTTAGAAATACTTTTCACGCTCATCTAATATGGTGTGACAATGCCATTAGTAATACACCGCCAAGTTGTCTTTTCGTGCAAAAACCAAGTATAGTTTTTCATCAACCTTTTTCGGGTACATGTTGAATATTTTGGCAGCATTGGTGCTGGTGACGGCGACGAACTTCATCGGATCCATCCGCCCGGCGTGCACACCGTTCTGCCACACAACTGACATTCGCTCTTCAACACCGTTCACACCTGCAGTTGTTGTAACTGCTAGGGTCGTGACATTTTTTAGTTTGCCCTCTTTATAATGCAGCGTTTTTGTAGCAATTGACAGCTTGGATCCCAATCTTGAATGCCAACCGTGAGGAATTTTGGTGAAATCATTCTCGCCGAGCGCCTTCTGTTTGCCATTGTGCGTTCTGTGATCGGACGCGACACAATGCAGTTCACCGCCAGCAAGCATGTCCATCAGTTGGCCCATTTGCGCCTGAAATCAAAATCAGTCATCATTTTACATGGAGCCATCCAATCCATAAACACTCTCACAGGGTCGGGTCGGAGCGGCGGTGCAGTCACGTGACCAGCGGCATGTCTCCAGCACGAATTGAAGTAGTGCGTGCCATCCGTGCCCAAGGCTGCACTCGTTGGCTCGCCGTACACAACAACACCTGTGCAGGTTACGACGATGATATTTGAAACCTTTTTTGAATCGACATGAAATCAAAAGTTAACAAACATTATCCGTGATGCTATCAAGGCATTGAGCCCACCTTTCTTCCTGTGTCTCGCAATGACATCGGCGGCTGGTTTGCCGCTCATGTGCAGCACATACAACGGACAATTGGCATCTTTGGCCAGTACACAAGCGCGATGCGTGGCTTCGGTCTCGAGCTGAAGAATACATCAAAAGTAATAGTTGAAGGTGGTGACCAGAGGATTTTAGAACATGAAAACCTCACCTCATCTGATCGGGATTGCAGATGACCCTCTGGTCCAGTGATGCCCAGTTGGAGCATTTGGCGGGATTTCTCAAACAAGACAACATAGAATAATAATGGCCATCAAGCACGAGCAATGAAAAATTCCTCACCTCAGCAATGAGATCTCCATTCTCAGCATGCACCCTGGCGATAGCACCCAATTGTTTGCACGTCTGCATCGCTTGCACAATTTCGTTGTCTCGCAGCATTATGCCCAGCTCGCGATAGGCCATGCAAAGCACGAACGAGTTCACACCTGAACGATAGTCGAGCATCAGAATTTAGGCACTTCATACTTTCCGTCTCCACCACGGACCTTGTTTATGAAAGTCCTTATTCTTCAAACTGTCAGAAAATGCCG
>JASAMV010002168.1:0-20122 GCA_030248065.1 Rhynchonema sp. JSB1_4
GCAAGACCCAGGGAAACCCGTGGCGTGAAATGTGTCACCACGACGAGCGAAACTGAAACTAACTGTGCGACGACATGTGTTTTGGATGGTTAAGAAAAAATGTGCAATCAAACAACTTTGACAGACGATAGTCCACCTGATCCAACACTCAGTAACGGGTGAAAGCGTCGGCTCGAAATGTAGCTACAAATGACGTTCAAAAGGGTCGGTCTCAAACGTAAACACAGCTGTGACGACCAAAAACGTGACGTTTCTTCACACACATGAGCCAGGAACTAAGGCGTAAAAAAGCAGGATGTTTGGGATATAAAACCTGGCGTAAATCTTGTGCACCAGGCGTGCTATACGTAGCTGTGGATAAAATAACGGTAATGATGGCCATGATTCATTGAAAGCAGTCGGCACTCAAAATACATAGCATTGCAGCTAATGTACTACGATATTGATACCGGACAATGCCAGTCTTCCTGAACCTGATACTTACATATGTACTTTTGAAGTTATTGTTCCAGCGTTTTTGAGGTTATACGAAGTGAGGCTTCTACGGTATGTTCAGAGGCATGAAAAACCTTTCAAAATACCGAGCGTTTACCTCCCGCGTCCTTGAACGTCGGTGCAGCTAATGTATCTAAAGCAAGTGATGTTGTCGGATTTTGTTAATTTGACGGAAATGGAAACTGACGGACATGTCTAGTTTTCAAATTTTCGGAGCCTCAGCAGGGCTCAGCTCACACACTGGTGATAGTAGCCGCAATATGGCGTATTCTACCCATACGCAAAGCACCAACAAATTCCAGCTCAATCTCACTTTATGCGGAGTGGTTTAAAAACATGCCCATTGTGCTTATGCGATGTACTTGGCGGGAAAACATACACAGGAAGCTAAGCGGATAATAAACCGCGCGATCAAATTACAGGACTACAGCTGCAGTGCATGAACGATATTTGAAACGCTGCATATTTCTGTGGCAAATTGAGCTAATGCAAGCTTGTTAAGCTTGTCGGCAATTTGGAACAAATTTTGTTCAATTAACGCTAAAAACACGACAAACATGGGTTGGGTCAAATTCCAGAAAAAATTGGAACGTGCCGGTAAAAGGCGAGCATTGATTACTGGAAAGTGCATACCACATCTCGCTAAAGCCAACGGAGGGACACGCATTCAGTGACTAGACCCGGTCACAACAAGAGTAAGAACATCTACAGTATGTATGCAAGATGCGCGCGTTTACCCGTTTTTGGTTCAGCTCGCACCGTATGCTACATGTTGTACGGCTGATTTGAAAACCTAGTTAGGTATGTGCATACATATGTACATGCATGTGGTTCATCATGGATTGGTCTTGAACCGAGCAGAGGAACTTTGAGGATACTATATGTATTGTACTACATTGCATAAAGAAACTTATGGCACTTGCCTTTTACAAAGCAGCAAGTTACAAGATAGCGCACCTTCCTCCAACCACACCGTGACAGACTTGTCTGTAAAAATTGAAATTACGTGCCCGAGGCGATAAGCTTAAAACACTAAAACATCACTCATCCATCACGCTATTCCATACTATTATGGGTACCCGAATGAAAGTGCGACATTATTGTTGGTGGCATTTGGCGGCAGGACTATCGCACTACGAACGGTTTAGTAGGGGTAAAAAAGTTTTCAACAGTGCTTCAACCTTCCACACTACGATAACAGCACCAGCTTGTCAGTGCTTTGCCTGATTTTCAAGCCGTTTTGTCTCAGATGCAATAAAAATGAAGACAGCGCTTGGGGCATAAACTTTTTGCAAAACTTTGTTCAACATTACATAGTTGGGTTGCCTTGTCCAACTATCATCAGTAAACCGAGGGTGAAAGATGTCAGCTCATTTTCGAGGGGATTTGTTTGGCGTTGCCCAAGACACGACCTGGCCATACTCTTGCATGCATCCTCTATCTTTCACTTGCTGTGTTTTAAAAAACACACGAGAACGAGACACGTGCATAATGCTGTAGGTATGGTCACCAACTCCAAATTTAGCTAATTTCGGCGGATCCAGGAAACCAATTTAGCTTAGTCCAGGATCGATAGTCCTTCCGCACAGTTGGCTTTGAAACGGTATGCCTTTCAGCAAAAACAGGTTCGTTGGTCCTTGGCCGGTAGACGAACGTCGGAGCTGGTTTTGATGTCAACAGGAAAATTCGGCAAAGAGAAATATGGGAACATGGTTGCCCAAGCTGAGAACAAATGACCCTTCTGTTAAGTGATGCAAATATAAAATGAAAATGGTATAAAAATGTGTGTTTTCCACAATAAATGTCAAGAAATGCAATGGCACCAGCAGAAATGTCGCGATTTTTTCTCGCTAAACTTGCGAGAAAGTTTGGAGGTAAATTATTTGCCAGAGGCGTTCACACTGACGAACCCTGGTGCCTCGGTCTGTCTGTGAAAGTAGCTACTGCACTCAGTACATTGCGACAGACCAAAATTAATGAAATTTCATGCGCTCGACTAATCAGATGGTTCTTAAGCGAAAATAGGCCGTCATATTGCGGCTCAATGTGGCCTCAGGACGGTATACGTGCGGCCCATAGAATTCAAGCAGGATATTGCAGTTGTCGACCATGAACAGAAAACTCATTACAGAGGATCAGCGGCAAATCGGGACGGGACACACATTTTTTTCGCTGAAAGAATATTGGATTCACAAAGGAGGGCTTGATTTGCGCTGAAGCTTTTTAACCGAGCATTTGTTTTCATAGCCTCGTTATTGTGTTTGCGTTCAGGTGATAAAAAAACCGGTCATTTGAAGGCGGTGCGTGGTGCCTACGGTACCATACCATGAATGCGGTAACTCATATCCTCCCCCATGCCGCAGTATTAGAGCGACGCATTGGCGAAATCACGCTGTGGTCCAGTCCAGTCTTGTGTCGGTCACGAGGACACATTATGATGACTCTGCTTGCACACGAGGACATTTCGAGATTCACTGGTATACCACAAACCTCGACCAGCGTAACAATGACGGCAAATTATAAATTTTCATGCTGGTCGAAATTTGTACATGTGAGCACATGGCCCCAAGTCCGAGCCGGACCCACCGCCAAGTTTGACTTCGCCATGCGATGTTTGTTCGTCAGCACCGGATGTACACATTGCGGGGTCAGACAATGCGGGAAATGGAAATGGAACACGATAACCACCGATACGAAATACCGCGTGACCACAATGGTGCACATATTTACTTGGAGGCGGCTGGCATGACACCTTTTTCGAACATTGAGCTCATTTGTTGCGGCCCAGAATATGCATAAAAAACCGTCGCAGAAAGTCGCGTTCACTACAGCGTGATGCATGCGTTGCTTCAACGTGATTTGCCTATTTGCGCGGCTGGCTCTCATGAAATGGCGGTCGGAATTTATTTTCGAGCATAAAAAACGTGAGCAAGCAAGAGAGATTGTTTGCGTGGCCAATGCAGCGGCAGACAAATAAATACGATGCGTTTTTTCGAAAGCAAACGATTCCGTTTCTATTTCACGCGTGAAGAGAATTGCGATTTGCGCAATTGTAGATAAAGCTCTGTCGCAGTGCATTTCTCGTTCTGCTCACAAAGGACTTTCTGAACACGGTGGTGTTAGGGCACTGTAACTCACGCATAGTCGCTGTGGGGAAGGGGGAGTTTGAAAATCACATGTGCTGCCCGAAAGCAATTCAACAGAAAGGTTCGTCTCGTCATCAAGCCAAAGCACCGCAAACAGAAAAATTACTGATAATCATGGGGATAATTTTATTTGGAAAGGGCAACCGGAACAGCTCCATTTTTTATAGTGGGCGCTAATGAACGAAGAAACTCACATGCGAAATGAGGCACATTCCTTCGTGTACGAACGTTTGGAAATACCTGTCGCAGAAAATCAGTTACGAAAAGCACGTGCGAATTGCCGGACAGTCTCAGCAACCAGGATTGTACCCAGTTTAGACAAACTCTATAAATTCACCCTTTTTAAAAAATATTCATCCCTTGGTCTTGATCGTTCACGGGACTATTTTTTAACAAGAAGGAGAAATCTGATTGAACATCCTGATTGGCGTCTACAAAAACTATGAAAAACATGGCACAGTACGATCGCGTCTCTCTACGATGACAATGAAAAACACGTCTTGGGATTCTCCCGTCACGAAATACGAGCGCTGGATTGCGTGATCTGCATGACGACAACCAGGGTAGAAAAAAATTGTTAGACAAGTTTTAAAAAAAATGTTTTAAATTTTTTTAGAAAGTCTCGGATCCGGTGAAATTTGACCAAATTTGCCTAAAACGCGCAAAAACGCGAAAAAATGCAACTTTAATTGACAAAAGTGACTTGGTTCGCATCACTCATGAAGGGTGTTGCATTGGGTGTTTACATCATATCGGTGCGATCCAACAGTCTGTGCTTGATATGGACCGATGATTGTTGCCGTGTGGTACCAGACGCAACAGTTTGTCGTCGAATAAGCAAGATTTACGATTTACTGCTAAACGACACAGAATTCAGACCGTAAGCTCAGAAATACTTGTCGGATAGCTGATCAGTCGTATCTGACCGACTTCCAGCTTCCGGATGAAGTGTGACATATAGCACCGATACATGCTCCAAAGGTATAATCTTGTGAAGAAAATTTTTCGATCCTTGAGAAAAATGATAAAAAAATATCCCCAACAGGCCATTTTTTGGACGTTGCAGACCATCTTGTTCCCCCGAAAAAATTTAAATTTTTTTTGCTCAACCCTGACGACAGCCACAGGTACAGTAGGTTGCGTGTCTGTGTCTGACCAAGTTACAATGTCAGTCACAGAATATGTGGCAACAAGGAACAAACTTGGGGATGATGTTATCGTGTCGGACCATGTTTTCGTGCCAGCTCATCAGGGCTCAAGACCAGTGTTTTTTTAAAAAAAATCGTTCTAAAAGTTCAAATTTTTTTTGTTATTTCAGAATACGAAAGTTTCTCTATTTTTTGCTCTAAAAGTGCTATTTTTGCATAAAAATTGCTACTGTTGACATCACCTGACCCTACCATGGGTGTATTGGGTGCAATAATCGTTGTTGTGTGGCATCTAGACATAGTGCGCACACTCAGGGCATTTATTTATCCATGCCACAGACCCGAAAGGAGTGATTCTATTTTGTATTCACTCTAATTTCACACTATGTGCAGCTTATTTGCACTGGTCGTGTACCGAGACGCAATAAGTTCACCCAAAATTCCCATCCCGAATATCAGAAAGCCATACCATCACACTCGCACCACCTGGGGAAGGGTACGGGTGTGTACCTGACTATGGTTAGTACTTATCGACCATTGGATAGCATGGTTTTCGTAACCTGTGCTGTATATGCACTTAGAACACATTATGGAACAAAAATACCCCTATTTTGTACTTGAGCGCTCATTTTTGATCGTGTTGGGCAGAATTTGGCTGAAATAAAAAATTTTTTTCAATTAAAAAAATTTAAAAAATGGGGCTCGAATAAAAAATTCTTTATTAACCACTGCTCAAGACAAGGCATATCTTTAGCATACATAACTTGAGTTTGAACTGAAGATACAAAAACACGATAAAATAATATCTGATTTTTTGTCTCAGTCTTTGATATTGGTGCCTTTTGCGAGATCACGTGCGATGTGCGAAGCGTCGAGCCAACTCTGTCTGTTCGGATTGATGTAATCTGAGACGCATCTGTTTGTCAATTGAATAACGATCATTCCTCTTTTTAGGATCAGGCCACGACAAAGTAGTAGCATTCCCCAGCTCGACAGACCCGGATAGATGCTGCTTCCAATTAATTATGCCGAGCAAGACGTGAGTTGCTGAAACTTGATAAAAATTTTTGATGAGGGAGGAAGCCAGTTGAAATGTTTTAGTATTCATGTAGCAGCAAAACTGTACTTTACAAGTACACACCTCATGCCAATCTCTTGTTCGAGTGCAGATATAAACTCGAATGAGAAAAAAGTCTAAAAAATAAGGGACTCACAACTGAGCACACAAACGACCGTCACGGCAATGGGAGGCTGTGAAACGGCACTGTCAAGTTCGTTCCAGAAATGTGCCAAAATCATCAACGAAGCGAACGCGTTCGCTATTTGAATTTGAACATTTCGAATGTTGAGCAAAGCGCAAACACGCAGAATGAACAGAACCAGATGCCATTGAAGGAATAAGGAGCTGTGAAGCGAATCGAGGCCTGAAAATGTTTGATTGTATTTTTCGACTTTTGCTGGGGAAAAATTGCAAAGTGGCTAACTTTTTCGTCGTCCATAAAATTTCTCGAGCAACATAGCCGAGCTGAGCCCATGGATAGCGTTTCCAATTGTTTGCAGTAGGATCAACGTGAGGCATGATTGGTAAATTGATTGTACAATATGCATATTTCTTTAGTTTCCAGATTTTACGAAAGCTACACGACCAGTTAAACATTAGCTTTCATTTTGTATAATGAAAGCCATTGGAGAGCCACAAAGGACAACTGTTTAACTACGCATACGCAAAGAGTTGACATTCAGGCGAGCAGAGGGGCTTTATGGGCAGGCGAACGTCGCGTGTCAGAAAGGTGCGAAACTACGTTGCTGCTGCTGCCTGGCACTGGCTTGCTGTTCCGCAGCATGTAAAGTGTAATGACGAACTAAGCCCGAGTTACAAATTAATTTGGTGACTGGTATAAACGAAGCGAACACAGAACCGGTAATTAATGAAGCGATAAACGCTCGATTGTTATCGAATTAGTCGACATTGGTCAAATAAAAATCATCTTGAGCACCAGTGGCTGATGAAGCATGTGTATGTAATATCAGATTTGAACAGAAACGTTTTATTGAAGCACTTTTCAGAAACACAAAAAACTTATTTTTTTGAACAAATTTTTAATTGAAAAGTAGCCGTTTCAGGTGAAATGGAGGCGCTATACAAAATTTTTTGAAAACTCAAAATTTGAGGCCTATTAAGGTGTGAGCGCGTAGGTCTGCCAATCTCTAGTGACACTACCAGGGTCACCAGCTTGCACCGGCGCTTAAGTCGTCACCACAGGATCCCCCTCTACGCGTCTACGTTTGGAGAGAAAGATGACGAGCAGCACGAAAAAGAAACGAAATGGGCACTGGAAAGAAGGATGCAAATGTGACAAATGACCGTAGAAATTATGTGTATGTATGTACAATTGTGATTCCCTCCCACCCGGGACATATAAAATGTGAGCGCGTAGGTTTACCTTAAGCCCAATCTATGTATAGTGGCACTACCAGGGTCACCAGCTTGCACCGGCGCTTAGGTCGTCACCACAGGATCCCCCTCTACGCGTCTAGGCTTTGGAGAAAAAGATGACGAGCAGCACGAAAAAGAAACGAAATGGGCACTGGAAAGAAGGATGCAAATGTGACAAATGACCGTAGAAATTATGTGTATGTATGTACAATTGTGATTCCCTCCCACCCGGGACATATAAAATGTGAGCGCGTAGGTTTGCCTTAAGCCCAATCTATGTATAGTGGCACTACCAGGGTCACCAGCTTGCACCGGCGCTTAGGTCGTCACCACAGGATCCCCCTCTACGCGTCTAGGCTTTGGAGAAAAAGATGACGAGCAGCACGAAAAAAAACGAAATGGGCGCTGGAAAGAAAGATGCAAATGTGACAAATGACCATAGAAATATGAGTATGTATGTACAACTGTGATTCCCTCCCACCCGGGACATATAAAATGTGAGCGCATAGGTCTGCCTTAAACCCAATCTATGTATAGTGGCACTACCAGGGTCACCAGCTTGCACCGGCGCTTAGGTCGTCACCACAGGATCCCCCTCTA
Organism: Rhynchonema sp. JSB1_4; assembly: GCA_030248065.1. Taxonomy (NCBI): domain Eukaryota; kingdom Metazoa; phylum Nematoda; class Chromadorea; order Monhysterida; family Xyalidae; genus Rhynchonema; species Rhynchonema sp. JSB1_4. The sequence continues at coordinate 7,827 of JASAMV010002168.1, forward strand.
CGCGTCTAGGCTTTGGAGAAAACGATGACGAGCAGCACGAAAAAGAAACGAAATGGGCACAGGAAAGAAAGATGCAAATGTGACAAATGACCGTAGAAATTATGTGTATGTATGTACAATTGTGATTCCCTCCCACCCGGGACATATAAAATAGTGGCACTACCAGGGTCACCAGCTTGCACCGGCGCTTAGGTTGTCACCACAGGATCCCCCTCTACGCGTCTGGGCTTGGAGAAAAAGATGACGAGCAGCACGAAAAAGAAACGAAATGGGCACAGGAAAGAAAGATGCAAATGTGACAAATGACCATAGAAATATGTGTATGTACTGTATGTACAATTGTGATTCCCTCCCACCCGGGACATATAAAATGTGAGCGCGTAGGTCTGCCTTAAACCCAATCTATGTACTGTATGTATAGTGGCACTACCAGGGTCACCAGCATGCACCGGCGCTTAGGTCGTCACCACAGGATCCCCCTCTACGCGTCTAGGCTTTGGAGAAAACGGTGACGAGCAGCACGAAAAAGAAACGAAATGGGCACAGGAAAGAAAGATGCAACTGTGACAAGTGGCCCCAAAAATATGTATGTACAATTGTGATTCCCTCCCACCCCGGACATATAAAATGTGAGCGCGTAGGTCTGCCTTAAACCCAATCTATGTATAGTGGCACTACCAGGGTCACCAGCTTGCACCGGCGCTTAGGTCGTCACCACAGGATCCCCCTCTACGCGTCTACGTTTGGAGAAAAAGATGACGAGCAGCACGAAAAAGAAACGAAATGGGCACTGGAAAGAAAGATGCAAATGTGACAAATGACCATAGAAATGTACAATTGTGATTCCCTATCCCACCCCGGACATATAAAATGTGAGCGCGTAGGTCTGCCTTAAACCCAATCTAGGTATGTATAGTGGCACTACCAGGGTCACCAGCTTGCACCGGCGCTTAGGTCGTCACCACAGGATCCCCCTCTACGCGTCTACGTTTGGAGAAAAAGATGACGAGCAGCACGAAAAAGAAACGAAATGGGCACTGGAAAGAAAGATGCAAATGTGACAAATGACCATAGAAATGTACAATTGTGATTCCCTCCCACCCCGGACATATAAAATGTGAGCGCGTAGGTCTGCCTTAAACCCAATCTATGTATAGTGGCACTACCAGGGTCACCAGCTTGCACCGGCGCTTAGGTCGTCACCACAGGATCCCCCTCTACGCGTCTAGGCTTTGGAGAAAAAGATGACGAGCAGCACGAAAAAGAAACGAAATGGGCACAGGAAAGAAAGATGCAAATGTGACAAATGACCATAGAAATATGTGTATGTATGTACAATTGTGATTCCCTCCCACCCGGGACATATAAAATGTGAGCGCGTAGGTCTGCCTTAAACCCAATCTATGTATAGTGGCACTACCAGGGTCACCAGCTTGCACCGGCGCTTAGGTCGTCACCACAGGATCCCCCTCTACGCGTCTAGGCTTTGGAGAAAAAGATGACGAGCAGCACGAAAAAGAAACGAAATGGGCACTGGAAAGAAAGATGCGAAAAAGAAAGACTGCACTGGAAAAAGAAAGACTCTTAGTTCCAAGCCATATTCCTTTAATGACACCAGTAGGTCTGCTGATTCATTTTCGGTCAGACAGCAACAGTTCCAATCGCCTCCAAATATGTAGTGGTCGTATTTACCATCAATTTGACTCAGAAACGAGGTAACACCATCAACAAAGTCATTGAAGGAAAAAAAAGGAGGCCCGGAAGGGGTGGGGGGCGGCAACCAACTAGCAAAAAGAATTTAGATATCCCCAAAAAGAGTGCGCGCAGACATACTTCCAAGCAATTGATGCAGGGGTGGCACTATTTTGTAAAAAAAGGATGCAAATACTCCCGCACATACATACCACCCCCCCCCCCCCTTTCATTTCTTCTCTATTCACAGAGAACAAAACAACGTAGATCTAAAATTCGCCTGTTTGCCTCTCAGATTATATTTTCTTCAGGGAATAAAAAAACAAGTTTAACGGCGGCCATAATGGGTTCTAATATGGGGAGCTTTCCTCCTTAAGAATTGAGCATTTTTTTTTCGCACACAAATTATTTGGCTCCTTGTCCTCCCCCGTCTTCGCAGCGGTCCTCTTTTGTTTCTGCGCCCGCTTTGTGGTCGTGTGCTCACCACTGTTGGGTGCGCGTTTGCGTGTTTGCACGCTTTGTGTTGGTTTTTGTGTTGTCACATCCCTGTTTGTCTTTACTGCAATGGAGCAGTTGGATTCATCTTGAATCGACTTGGTTTCCACTTCATGATCCGTAGTCATAGTCTTATGCGACTGTGGACACGGTGCTTTCTCGCACTGAATTGTGTTCGAGACATCGAACCGTGGGTAACAGGACGCGTCGTCGCCATACAATTCACGGAACTGCTGTTCAATTTCAGCGATTTCATTTTGTCGGAACTGCTGTTCAATATCAGCCAGATCATTCTGTTCACTTTCTGTCAGAGTGGATGGAATAAGTTCGTTCTCTCTCACCCATGTCTCTATGGTGTTTCTGTACTGTTGTACTGTTCGGGCTTGGAATTTGAGCGATTGCTTTGTGATCAGGCGCTCAGCGAACAGACAGACAATTGGGCCACAGTTGATACTGTCCGCCTGTTTGTGAATTGGAATGCATGGGACGGTCAGAATGAGCCCTTTAGAACCAGTTAGCATGTACCAGATGGTACGCAGGTTCATTTCAAGTTCGACATTGAGTTTCGGTTCAGAGACCGTACCAGGTTTGATTTCCTGATAGATGCCATCATAATATGTGCCAACATTAGTGTCTTTGTTCACACACAGCAACGCCCAATGATTGTAACCGCGAAACACGGGTATGAAGCAGAATTGCCAGTCTGTGTGTTCAGATAGTAAAGGAACACTCTGAGCGGTTCCCATATCGTCTGAATAGTGCCAGATTTTGGCATCGACTGCTGTGTATTTATCAGACAACTGCAGGACACGCAGTTTCAACGTGGCGTTGATAATTGCATCGTGCCACCATTTGTCATTTATATTTTCTTTGGAACCCGTGAAATCTGGTTCAGAACGTCGTGTGGACCGTTCATTTGGCCGTTTACAGGCCTTGTCAATCATTTTTGACTTATTGTTTTGCGTAGTGCCCCTTTGAGAAGGGGCACTTTTGCTGGGCGCGTTCTTGTTCACTGATCGTTTTTTGACGGACACTGTAACCCAGTCTCCACTGTTAATATTTGATTCGACCATGCACGTGTCCGAGCTACATGCACTAGACATACTGGTCTGATTCACTGCTTGAACAGCAGTCGTCGGTACCAGGGATGATACCACCGGACTATCATTGATTGGGTCATGACATGCCCAGTTTTCAGTGCATTCATCAATTTCGCTTTGACAGTTCATGTAAACTGAGTTGTCGTCATCAACACCTGCGTTTGGCACATCTTTTTGCAATGCCTGAAATCGGCTTGCTTTATTTGCATCGCCTGGTGTCGGTATGGTAGCCTGCAAAGCCTGGAATCGGCTTGCTTTATTTGCATTACCTGGAATCGGCATGTTTGTTTGCAATGCCTGGAATCGGCTTGCTTTATTTGCATTACCTGGAATCGGCGTGTTTGGTTGCAATGCCTGGAATCGGCTTGCTTTATTTGCATTGCCTGGAATCGGCATGTTTGATTGCAATGCCTGGAATCGGCTTGCTTTATTTGCATTACCTGGAATCGGTGTGCTTGCCTGCAAAGCCTGGAATCGGCTTGCTCTATTCACAGCACCAGAATTGAGTGTGCGATTTTGTGTTGTATAGTTATTGGTGGCAGCTGCTGTTGGTGATGTATTTCGTACTATTTGAGTTGAATTGGTATTGGTATTGGAATTGGTATCAGGAGCCAGGAATTGGCCCTGAGCTAACTGCCTGGAGCTGCCACCGGAACAGAACCTTGACCGACCTGTCCATCGCTTCGTTTTCTTTGCACGTCTTCGAAATCGTTTGTTTGATTGACCAAATGGATGCTGTTTGACTTCACATTGCGATGCGGAACGCACATTGACTGTGGTTGCATGTCCTGGCACGGAGTGCGGGTGCAATTGCAAAGCTGGAATACCAGAGAATGTGTATGGTCCTTGAAACACTTGCAGTGGGTACATGAAGCAAAACGGTATCATGTAGAATGTCCATGAAATCAATGGATATGAGAACAACGTAGTAACCGGTGATGAGCAAAAGGTCAGGGGCGTATAACGATGATAGCCAGTCATTGTCATAACACGCGTTTGGGCACGTAAGTGTGTAGTGCCAAGGTATTGTACACCAGTATCAAACACACAGTGAGGGTGCGTGCTGCACTGCTGGTGTGCACAGAAAGCAAGTATTTTTTTTCTCCCCACACCGGGTGCGGTCCAGTGCCTTGCTCGTGTGTTGTAGCGGCACTGCTCGGCTCGTGCTCCTGTGTTGAGAGGTGCCCGCTCGTTTGACTGCTTGTCCACGAGAGACGCAATGTCGTGAGCAGCACACCGCACGTGGCACAAGTTGAATTTGAATTTTATTAATTTTCGAACGAAATCGTTGATGGATTGCGCTCCCGATTTTGGAAAACAGAAAGATAATTTTTTGCTCTCGAATGATACCACTTTCACGAGAAATGAAGCAGTTTGAATGAGTTTATCAACAAATCTTCACTTAATGCGGTCGCTGCAGCAGAGAGGCAAAAAATCGGGAGAGAGGTGTGATTGAACCCCCCCGAAAACACAACCACACAACACAAAAAAAACCAAAAAAAAAAAAACCCACAACAAAACACACAAAAACAATAATACACAATAAACCCTTAATAATCACAGTTTAGTGCTGAGCTACATAACGCACGGTGCCAATATTTAGCCACATACCTGACAGACGCTTTGTAGCGGCCGATGGTGCACGTCGGGCAGGCAGCAGCCGCTTGATGGCGGAAGCGCGCGGCGTTCTTCGGCATGTGACGTCCAGCTGGGTTTCGGGCCGATGTAGTTGTCCAAACCTGCAATTGTGATGTTACAGTTTGTTTTTTATATACACGTAGATTTTCGCCCATGCTTGGATCTGCTTTGCTTGGACTCGTTGCATCTCTGAACACCGAGATTCAAAAAATACCGCCGATGTTGGACGTGCGCATTTGAGAACAATACTATCGCTATTGTGACATGACGCGGTGAGAAAACCTGTTCTCTGCGTAACTTGCCAGGTCTTGGAAGCAGCTGCTTCAAGCCAAATTTTAGATAAAAACTACTGGAAGCTAACTACTGTACGGCAAAAATCTAAGTGTTTCGAAGCGCCGGCAATACTTGGCTACGGTTACCCGAAAGCGCGCAGGATGAGAATCTGCCGTTAAATGCCGTAAGGGATAAAGAAACCTATTTGCTTGTTGTAGACAGAGCTGCCTTCCTTTGAATAGAATTCCTAATTGAGACAACGGGAAGCCTATGCGAGAGACATATGCCATATGCGAATAAAAGGCCGAAACGTTTAAAAGACAGTGTCGTTGTAAACCTCCGCTGATAAAAAAATGAAAAAAAACCAGCCAACCAGCAGAAACTAACATTTTTTCGGTTGTCGGCCGTTTGCAGCAGACGCGATGACTGGGCTCGGCAAGGCATTGATCCAAAGGCGAACGTTGATGATGTTGATGTTGAAGCGTTGAGAAGAAAAAATGAAGAATGAAACGAATAATTGTTGCAGTGTGCTTTATATGTAGACTTGAATATTGTCGGGGCCGGCCGGTTGGATTGGTTGTGGTTACTGTACTTTTTCTTTTAAAAAATATCAGAAACCTAGAGCGTGGCAAATCGGATTTTGTGCAATTCGTGAGTTTCATCATTGGTTTGCCGCGCGTGCTTGTTCCTTTTCAGCTGAAACAGTGTGCTTCGGGAAAGTGGTGTTTTTAGGTGAAAGATTGGTAAGCAGGAAGAAAATGAGACCACGCAAGTTAGTTCATATGTTAAGACTTGTCACTGTGTGAAGGTGGAATTCCGGTCAGCCTCATAAATCGATACCGACTGCATCAGGTAAAAAAATCAAACATCAAACACTTGCGAAAGTGAGTAAGTGACTTTTGCCTCGGGTAAGCGCAAACACAAAATAACGTGACAACAGCTCAAAGGGCATTTCTTTCAATATTTAATATTTTACAGTTTTGTAGAATTCAGTTTCATTGGAAAGTCGTTTCATTCGCAGCCGACGTCCTTCCGTCGCCCGGTAATCCTGAAATAGTTATGATCCCGAAACATGAAATGAGGACAGAGCACGCTGAACTCATGCAGCGGCGTCTGCGACGAAATTAACGAATCTCTCTGTCGTTGTTATCATGCCCATCCTGTGTCGTCAAGACCCAACTTGGCTAGTTTACCCAGCTAACCTACGTCCGCGCATGTACTTTCACACATTTTATTCCTCACGCAAACTTCGTCAGACATCCGCTGTCGACACCCAAGGTATGTATGTACTATCCATAGCTGGCCGAAAGCAGGGTAGAACCTAAAAAAAATATTTTCAATATAGAATTTGCTATTCGGCATATTCAAACGCGCGAAAACGAAGAAACAACAGCGGCAGCTAACTTCAGTGATTGGGCAGCGAAACGACGGAGCATGATGGCAAAATGCTCGCTTCGGGACGGGTGGGAAAATGAAATTTCAAAAGGGTTTTCGGCACAAAATGACGAGGCAGGCTGTTATAAATTCAGTGACAGTTTTCAGCTCAGCGCACTGGCTAACTGTCTAGGAAAGACACTGTTGTCCTGCAGACTTTGGCCCGCGATTAGATTAGCTCATTGAACAATCACGCACCAACATCATGATCATGAACAGGGTTGAAAAAAAAAATTTTTTATTAACGAGCTTTTTTTTTAAAAAAAATTTTTTTTTGATTTTTTTTTGACGAAAAATTTTTTTATTAGAAAAAGTGTTGCAAACGACGTTTCAGGATAAATGAAATCGATACAACATATTTTTCAAAAATTGAAAAATTTTCGCCTCAGACCGAACTTGTGTGGTGACACCCGGTAGTATTGTGCAGATTCCATGGTCTCCGACCAGTCTGAGGTTGATGTTCACTAACGATGTTACTCTGATGTATTGTAGCATGCCGTACAACGTATTTTAATGCATCTAATGCCGTATATCTGATATACGACCATCAAAATATCGATTACAGCCCAAGTCTTGCGCGTCAGATCGACTTTGCGCGCCCGGTTTTGCACCAGACCTGCATATATACATGTGTAGTAGCATGTAGTAGTACATTATCGGTGCCACATCACTATAAAAGACCAGCCCCGCGCATCCCTGTACGGATTTGGGGACAATACAGGGCGCCGCAGGCGCGATTTTGGAAAAATTGTCTCGTCCACAGAAAAAAAGTGCCAATTTTTTGCCTCGAAAAAGGCCATTTTTGGACATTTTAGCCCATTTTGGGCAACTTTTTTTATTAAAAAAAGCAAAATCTGAGTTTCAAAAAAAATTTTTTTTTAAATTTTTTAATTGACCACTTTTTTTTGAAACAACCCTGATCATGAATATCATATCGATTGTGTGCTTCATGGTTGCGAGATCCTGTGCAGCTTGATGTTTCACTATGCTTAGAGACCAACTTTCCATAAGTCACTTCAGATTGACGATGGTTTAATTCAGCTGAGGTTTTCGAACCCTCGCGCGTTGCTCGCATTGTCAGAGCGGGAACTTCGGCCAACATAAAACGTCAAATGTCGATAAAAGTTAAGGTCGTGCAACCAGAGTCTCGAAGTATCTTTGACACAAAACGTCACTTGGCCAATGCAACGACCAAGTTTGTTACAGGACAATGTTTTCCATCAACATTAACTCGAAGTTTGCTCATACAATATGAGCATGCAAGCCAGTTATGATGGCAACAGGCCGCATGATGCGACCCGGCCCGTCTGTGTTTGTGAGACGAGTTTACTTTGTTTTGTAATTGATTTGGTGACCATTTTGCACACGAACAATTGCTTGAACGTTGTTGAACATGATTGGCACCTCTCGACGATCAAGGATTGAATGAGATCTGTAAATAACCGCTCGTTTTTTGCTCGGGTTGTGATGCGAGATGCCACTACGTGAGAACCTCAGATAAATAAAACCGCACATGCAAGCGGTGGAGCGTTGTGGAGAAATTTCGTGGAATGCTCACAGAAAGGCTCAATTCCCCAAACCGAAACAGTGGGAATAAAATTATATGAATTGCACCAACGGATAAATGCGAATCGTATGTTTCAGTTGCGCAATGTTGTGTCTGTGGTTGTGGGCGAGAGAGTTCATGTTGTTTGGTTGCTTTTGGCACGCGCTCCACAAATTTCGAAAACCAATACAAATGGTTAGATTTATGACGTTTCGCTACCACCAAAGTGGCATCATCAGATAATAACACCCACTGAAAGAACAGAATGGAATGTTTGCATGCAAAAATCATAAATGAATAAGTTAGTCAAGGAATGTCGAACAAGTAGTGCCTGCCGGCGCGCCGCGCTTGCTTTGCTTTGCTGCGCTGCCTGTCTAGAACACAACTACTTTGAATTGCAATACTTGGAAGCGCTATTCATCCAAGCCATTCAACCAGCACTCAATTTGAATAAGGGCGCAATCATCAGTGAACATTGGCAACACGCTAGTTGTAGCGAAGTGTCGAACTGCTATTTACTACTGCATCCAATTGGGTCCAGACCTGACCCAACACCAGCTCGTGCTTCCCGCCACACCGGCGATACACACGTTCCGCGTAATTCAGTCAGTCAGCATTTCTTCCCCCAGCTGCCCAACACAGGATAGTACAAAACCCAGGAAGGCTGGTTTTGGTTATACACATGCTACAGCACGTGTAATCAGCTTTCCTGAGGTTGGGCCTTTGGGGGAAGGCTGGTTATGGCTTCGTTTAATTTGTAATCAGTCTTCCCCCACGGCCTCTGCAGGGTAATCAGTCTTCCATCAACCAACCGGGGTTACCGGACGGAAGTGACTTTTGTTTCAGTTCTCTGTCACACAATCGGAGCGCGGGAAAAAAATTTTGAATTTCAGAAAAAGAAAGTCAACTGAGGAAAAAGCTGTGAAGCTCAAGTTGCACGCGGAGTTTTGATCGAACGCAGCAGCAAGCAGCAGCAGCCGCGGCTTTCGCCTTTTCTTGCGCCAAAATAAAGCGAGCGGATACGGAATGAACGACAGCATCGACATCGAGATGCAGGAATACAGAGATGAACTAGACCAGTTCGGCATTCGCACGCCGGGACTTGAAAACGAAGTTTGGAGCACAGGTTGGTGCTGCGTTGCGTCTGCGTGCTGCCGCTGCGCGTGGGTACCGTAAAAACCTAAGTACAGCCCCCCGTAATACAGCCGTATCCCGTAATACACTCCCCCAAAAGTGGGTCAGTGAATTGATAGAGCCCCTAAGTAAAATTCCCTACAGCAGGAGCAGGGTACTTAGCAGTGTACACTAACCGGCGCGCCAGGTACCGTATTGTCGGAAATAGAACCCGGGGGGTCTATTTTTTCACTGGGGTCATTTTGGGGGGGTTCACATTCTGGGGGGGGTCAATTATTGGGGGGGTTATATTTTTCATTTGGCCCCCCGACGAAAAAAATCATTGTTAATAATGCCCATAAAAATAGCTTGTTTTCGGTATTTTCTCACTTCAACAGCGGCAATTATGCTTAAAAAGCTGTATTCTGTTGTGCACGCAAGCTCAAACAACGTTTGACACAACAACACAGCCCTACCATACCAACCACTAATCTGTGGTACGGTGAAGGTTGGGGGTGGGGTTCTATTAATGGGGGGGTTATATTTTTGATTTCGAGCCATTTAGGGGGGTTCAATTAATGGGGGGGTCAATTAATGGGGGGTTCTATTTCCGACAATACGGTACACTAACCGCCTCAATTTTTGCCTAAAATGGGCATTTTTAGGCCTAAAATGGGCATTTTTAGGCCTAAAATGGGTAACTAATAAGGGCGATGATGTCAAAAGTCGGATACCTAGTACTGGAGGGCAGGGCTACCCCCCCAACCTCCCACCTCCAACATTGATTTGGTATGAACAGTTTTTTCCGCGATTTTCATCCTCTTTTTGTTAGAAAAAACACAAAATTGCGCCGCGCGCCAAAAATTCTCGATTTTTTGGGTCAAAAATGCGAAAGTCATTTCCGAAATCGCCATTTGGATTTTGGCCAGGTGGCAATTTTCGCCACTAGCTGTTTTTGAAAAACCTTGCTTCGTCATGTCGAATTTTTTTCAGTGCACATGATCGCCGAGTCGTACCGTCTCGATCCCGAAGCTTTTTGCGACGAATGGATGGCGTTCTGTCAGAACTGCAAGACCGACAATACGGATTTCTGTGAGGGAAACGTCAAATTGATGGAAATCGTTAGTTGGTTGATTGACTGACTGACAGACAGCGATTGATGATGTTACTGGGAGCGGATAAAACAGCTTCGAAAGAGCCAGTCTCAGCGCATGAACTTCCTTTCAGTTTCCAGTAATGTCGTTGTGGGGTAGTGAGGGGCCTTGGCAGTGTAGTTCCTGGTCCGGAAGGGGAACAGGCGGTACCCCCTTTTTTCGGAGGGGGAACAGACGTACCCACCTGGAAGGTGGGAGGGAAGGGGGGAGGACCCAAATTTGGAGAAAAGTCTTTTTGAGGTCGAAAATTTGGCTCATTTTTGCCCCTTTTTGAAAAAAAATCTCAATAAAAAGGGAATTTTGGCGATTTTTGACGATATTGACCTACAAGTTACTCATTTTATGCCTAAAAATGCCTATTTTAGGCCAAAATTTGCCTATTTTACGCAAAAAATTGGGGGAGCTGACGTACCCAGAAGCGGTGTAGTTCCTGGTCCGGAGGGGGAACAGGCGGTACCCCCTTTTTTCGGAGGGGGAACAGACGTACCCACCTGAGGGGAAGGGGGGGACGGACCCGGAAGGGAGGGGGGAGGACTGGAAGGTGGGAGGGAAGGGGGGAGGACCCAAATTTGGAGAAAAGTCTTTTTGAGGTCGAAAATTTGGCTCATTTTTGCCCCTTTTTGAAAAAAAATCTCAATAAAAAGGGAATTTTGGCGATTTTTGACGATATTGACCTACAAGTTACTCATTTTATGCCTAAAAATGCCTATTTTAGGCCAAAATTTGCCTATTTTACGCAAAAAATTGGGGGAGCTGACGTACCCAGAAGCGGTGTAGTTCCTGGTCCGGAGGGGGAACAGGCGGTACCCCCTTTTTTCGGAGGGGGACCAGACGTACCCACCTGAGGGGAAGGGGGGACGGACCCGGAAGGGGGGGGGGAGGACCCAAATTTGGAGAAAAGTCATTTTTTGAGGTCGAAAATTTGACTCATTTTTGCCCCTTTTAGGAAAAAAATCTCAATAAAAAGGGTATGTTGGTGATTTTTGACGACATTGACCTAAAAATCACTCATTTTATGCCTAAAAATGCCTATTTCAGGTCAAAATTTGCCTATTTTAGGTAAAAATTGGGGGAGCAGACGTACCCGGAGGGGGAACAGTGGGGCAGGCGTACCATGGAGGGGGAACAGACGTACCCGAGGGGGGACCCCCCTACCCCCCCCAGGAACTACACTGCCCAGGAGGAACAGTGCGGCAGGCGTACCATGGAGGCAGTGAGTGTAGTACTTGGTCAGGGTGTTGACGATAGATAGATTGGGACCCGAAATGTGTTGACGATAGATAGATGACCCAAGTCCGAAATCTGGGGGGTCGACCCAAACTTGTTGACGATAGATAGATGGTGGGGGGTAGTAGTTTCAGTGGGCCAGAAAGTTTGCACTTCCAAATGCTTGAATCGCGTTAGTTTGCGATTATTGCACCTTGCCCATAATGGTGGGGGGTCGCCAAAAATCAAGGTATAGTATAGTGTACTAAGTAGGTAATAATGTGTAAATATTGATGAAAATGTGCTTAGATGTACTAAATCCGCGCGTAGCGCGCGATTTTTTGCCTATTTGGGGTGAAAAATACCGATTTTGAGCCATTTTCGGTAAAAAATGTCAATTTTGGGTTCGAAATGTGTTGACGATAGATAGATTGTTCCCAGAATTTGTTGACGATAGATAGATTAGCCCGTAAGTGTTGACGATAGATAGATGAATTTGGGGGGCCCACCCCCCCAAGTACTACCCTGCATGGAGGGGGAACAGACGTACCCGAGGGGGGGACCCCCCTTCCCCCCAGGAACTACACTTTTCAATGACGCCACTGCTTCCGCCGGATCGGTGCGTTTGTTTCTGACAGAGCTCCA